>JAYECN010481001.1:0-16624 GCA_035222435.1 Microcambeva ribeirae
TCTGGAGATTTTCAAGACCCGCTTGGATGCAGTCCTGAGCCACCTGCTGTAGGTGACCCTGCGTGTGCAGGGGGGTTGGATTAGATGATCTCTAGAGGTCCCTTCCAACCCTAAGCATTCTACGATTCTATGAAATCACACAGAAGATTTTCCACATGATTGGATCATGAATTGAAAATCTTTCATCAATAGATGGCTCCTCTTTCCTAAGCAAAGAGCTAATTTCTCAGAAGATTACACGTGGTGAAATGTCATTTGCCCATCCCAGCACTGAATGCAAAGTCCCTGTTCTGGAGAAAGACATAGGGTGCTGTCAAAGGGTATCTGCATGTTATACAAAGCAAGTCCATCTTACAGATACCTCAGATAACACTGAACAAGCTCATTTCTGTGACACTAGTGTTGCATGAAGGTAGTGGCTGGCTCTGTAAGTTGTAGCCATATCAGTACAATGGCAGTTTCTCAGCAGAGTAGATTGTCTTGGGCACAGATCCACATTTACGACATATATTGCTTCCAGTCTCAGAGCTTGCAACGTCAGCATTATCTCAGGAAATTACAATTTCTTGTACTCACAGGTACCTGCACAGCTGATGCTCGTTCAAAATGAAAATGGCTAAAGGTGATCACAAGCTGGAGATAGCAGTGCCCTATACCATACATAGTGTTAGGCCTGTTCTTTAGCTGGCACCGTATTTTGGCATTCTCAACAGAAAATTAAGCGCAGACACATGGGGAAATAGAATCCACCCCTTTCCTCCCAGCTCTGATGGACACCAATATTAGGTTACTGGAGAAGCCGGTAGTGTCAATGCATGATGCTGCATGACTTATAAATAGAAAACACTGATTTCTACAGATATCTGTTGGATATTGCTAAGTGCTGAGACTATAATAACAGATTCCTTCACAGTCAGGTAAGCTCTCATCCACCTCCTGCTGAAGACGCATTTTTGACAGCATCTAGGACTCTGACTTGGCTTTCCCTAAGACTACACATCTAAGCTGTTACTTTCTGCTTTTCAACATCAAGTATACATCGTCTGACCCTGTAAGCAACTCATGATATCCAGTTAGACATGCCATATAAAGCAAGAGTTATAGTGAGCTTTCAGTTTAGCTTTGTGTGGTATCCCAACCAAATATCCCATGGAGTCTTCTACATAACAAGATTTTTAGCCTGATTTCCTCTGGAAATGAGATATATGTGATCATGCTGTATTTCTATCTGCCAGTTCCTTCTTTGATGTTTTTTTTCCACTGACATTTTTCAATCATATTTAATAAAAGAGAAGAGACTCGAGCTTCCTAAAAGGTTCAAGAAAATCACTGAAAAGCTTGAGGAAAGAGTCCCAAATTAGAATTTTCACTGAAAGAAAAATGGCTATAAGAGCACAGTAGTTACTTGTTCAGCTTGACCTCCTGGTTAGTTGATAAGTGCCTATGTACTGTCAAGGCAATAAACACGCTTGAAGGCTAGAACCAGTTAGAGCATCAGCTGCTTTTCACTTGGTCTTCTCACTTAGAGAAGTGAGAAGATGCAGATACGGTGGGAAATGAAAGGTGTGGGAAGTTATTAAGGTGTAGTATTTGAGAGCCATAAAAATTGGCTAGATGTGCTGCTCCCAGGAAAATGTATTGTAATGTCACCCATTCATCACCAGAGTAAATCCTAACCTATATTTTCACTTTGGAACACTCATACTGGTGTTCACTCAGCACTCGCTCACTTTGCAACAATGGTATTTATATGACAATTGCAATAAAACCTGCACTGCTGTTTCGGAGTAGTCTCAGATTATCTTTTTACATATCTCTATGCCCATCCTTTGTGCTGAATTGACTGTACTCAGAATTCTTCCAGGACATTGTTACTTAAAGTATTGCCTGCATACAATATGTCAGTAAAACTTCAAGGCTAATAATATTTAGAAAGTTTGAAATGGTTGAACATCAATATGATTTACAGAGTATATTTTAATTATCTTGAACAAACAGTTATAATTTCAATTCTGTAACTGTGGAAATGAGAAGAATGGGCGGGCAGAGAAAAATAAATCACAGAATCACCTGGGCGAGAATGATAATACCTAGGTTAAATACAGGCCATGGGAGCAGAACCCTGGAAAATGCCAAATAGAGAGCTGGCTTCCAAGAAGATTAATTTTAAGGATACTATTTTGCTGTTCAGTTTGATATGGAACTTCCCATTGTCTTAAAAATGAGCCATGATACTATTATGATATATTCATGACTACTTTACTTATCTTTTGCTGCTCTTGAGAAGTACTCACTTATTGCCATAATGCTTTTTACTGTATATCCCAGTTATCTCCATTTCTATCTGGCTTTATTTTATGAGTCTTCTCTGCAACTCTCCAGAGCCTCTTCCATTAATGGAGTCTCTTTTGCCTCCCCCCTTCCCCTCTAGCCTCTTTTTCATTCCCTTCCTTCACATGAGGTCCTCCTGAGTATTCATTTTTATCATCTTCTCTATATAAAATGAGAGATAAAGAGAAATCCAAGCAAATAAATGTGGAAATATCTTCATATCGCATTATCTTATTACTGCAGTCCACATATTTACTTGCCTTCCCTTTATTGTCTCCTGTGTGTTCATGAATTTTGTGTCTTGTCTAGTAAACTACTGTGTCTTTACATTTAGATGTTCTATGACAAGTCATGTATGTGAGATCATGCTCCATACTGGTAGCTACTAAGTATTTCACAATTTCTGAATTTAGTGAATCCACACCAGGGAAAAACATTATTTCTCTATTCCCCACACAGTATATTTAGATTTTGCTGCTTAATCAAGTGACACTTAGCTCATCTGAACTGACTTATATAAAACTTTCAGTTGTCAATTCCTGCATTCTAATCAACAACTTAATAACATGCAGTAAATAGTCATCATGCTTAATCTCAGCAGCAAGCCACACACTGATGCAACTGTCTTAAATTCAAGGACAAAGCTTCTTCTGTATCCTTGTTGCGCCAGAGGCTAATTTTCATTTTCCTTGTCAGCCAGGAAGAAAGTTAGTCATGGAGTGCAGTAAATGTGTAAATTTGGTTTTGCTTTTTAACAAATGAGCAAATTTGGTGCTTGTTCACATTTTCTGTACAGAAGAAGATGGTACCCAGAGGTAGTTGAATGAATGTATGAGGAAGAGGCTATAATTCAGTAAGCTTATGAGCTGCAGACATTTGGGCAGAAGTGTGTTTGAAAATTGCTAATGCGAGTAACTTAAGGGTGACTTGTAAAGCTGAGTTATCCCTTATCTTCATTACATGTCACAAATAGGAAAACCATACCATCTTCCTGCCTGAAAACACATTATGTGACTGTTCCTTTTAATTATATATTAACTGAAATACCCATGTGGAAATATTACATACCCTTTGTAAGGAACACACAGCTCTCAAATTTGCTCGAAGTTCTCATATGTCTCTTTATAAGAGTAGGGTGTCCTGAAGAATAAATTCACCAGACCGATACGTTGACTACACCAGAATATACTTTTATGTGTTATATCATAATGGAGTGATTGGGCCAGTAAGATCCCACTAAACAACATTTTTACTGTAAATCTTACATTAAATCAGCAAGGGTTGAATCTACCATTGCAGTAAACATACATCATATATATATCACAGGTAGTGAGTTATATGTGTGCTTCTGTCTCCATCCCATAAGCAAAAATAGTACCTGTAGTAACCAGAAGTTCTACATCTGTTCATGGTACGTCTTTGAGAATGGTTGTTACTTGAATTCTGTCTTTATTTTTCTAATTTGAATTCAGAGTCAAAATCATCATGTTATGGTTGATAACTAAAGGCAGTTTGACAAGCAGGGTGGCACAATTTATTGCCGAGATTAATAATTTCTTCCAGATGGAAAGTAGAACATCACACAAAATCCAAAAGAATTGTCTTTGGAAAAGAACTGTATTTCTCCTACAGGGAAAGTGGCACTGATGTAATGAGTTTATAATTACATTTTTAAAATGATTTCCCAAACTGCTCTCAGTGGTGGGAAGGAACATCTGTTCAGATCAGCATTTTGATGGCTCTCATTGTTCAGATTTTGCTCCTAGGGGTTACCTATGCATTATTCACAGGCAAAAATCATTTTCCATCCATAACCTTCTATTCAAAGAAAGCAAAATATTTATCAGTGGAAAGTTATGCCTCTTTTCAAACTTTAAATTTAAAAAGAGGCAGAAAATTTGGTTACGGTCTCCACATCTGTTGTGACTTACATTCTTTGTACTTCCATTGTACTGTGTTTTACTGCATATTCTGCTCAAATTGGCCTCAGCAATTGCATGTGATATGTCTGAAACACTGTATAGATTTTGGAACTAACTAAAGATAAGACATTTATATGAATGACTTTGGGGAGGTAGAGAAGGATCAAAAGAAGGAAAGCCTAAGTTCACAAAATTATTCATTCTAATTTTGAGGATATTTCTGAATATGAATTTGGATTTATCAGACAGAGTGAATTTGAATTAACCAGAAGCAAATTGTCAGTTGTAGGTCATATTCAACATTTTAACCAGGCTGAAGAAAAAAAGAAGAAACCCTGCATTAATAAACATTCTACCTAACTTCACTAGTGCCAAAAAATTACAAAATGTCAGAGAGAAAAACGTCTGTAGGGCTAATGTCTGTATTAATTTTTTTTCTTTGGTAGGTATTTTGTAATAAAGCAGTATTTCAATATGAGAAATACTGGCTTAACCAAATCAAATATTGAAGTCTAGTTAAAGTGATATGGCTTCCCATGAGAACAGCATAAAAAACCTATTTATCTCTTATAACAAAGTATAAGCACAGAGTTTATTACAAGGGAGATAATTGTGCAGTTTTTGATGGAATGCTGAACATGGCCTAAATCCCTTTAAGGCATTTAGCTATTGTTGAGGAACACTCTGACCAGAAAAACAATTTTTGAGTAAAAGTACCTTGTACTTCTGTTCAGCCAGATCATTCTTCTGTGTTTGGGGTTCTCCTAGCATCACACCAAATTTATTGGACATTATTCCATTTAAAATACAAGATTAACTCCAGTGTAACTATCTTGTATGAGATCAGACTTTGACCCATGTTTTGCGTATAAATGGAAAGTCATATACTTCGAACACAGATATGCTAAGGGAACTAGAAATTCTAAATATATAGAGAGAGTGGTGTTTAAGAAGGCTTAAGAAGGCTTTAATTTTAATCTTTTTTTTAAATAGATAAGTTGAACAATTATGCATTCAGATACAGTGAAGCATCAAAATGACAATGCTATAGGTAAGAACTATAAATGAAATAAAGCCAAAATCCCTTCTAATATGATTACAATTTCACATTAGGATGTTTAGGATCTATCAGGAGCATAAGAACTTGCAAACTATGGCTTATCTGCACGCAGTGAGTTTGACAGAGTTGTAATAACCTTATGTTTAACACAGCTGGAACCAATGTATTTATACTATTTTACAGTGGTAGATGTCTACCTTCACTGCTGCCTTATCATTGCTATGACAGAGGCAAAGAAATCCTAAACGTGGAGGAAGAGTCAGAAGAGACGCATGACAAGATCTCTTTAGGGTGATGAATAAATCTCTCATTAAAGAAAGAGCTAGTCAATAGTGCTTTGCTATTCTGGTCTTACTCACCTACATGGTGTTCTTCAAGGCACTTCATGCAGTTTGGATTTATACTTGCAGAAACATCATGACAGATCAGAAAAAAAGGGCTTCAGAAACACTAGCTCAAAAAAAAGTAGTAAGATACCCTGAATGAAACTAGAAGTGTCTTCCAGTTCACTGGGATGTGTGTTGTACTTCAAAAAGTTTCTGTAATTAAAAATCACCAGTAACTTTTTCAGAAAATAAGCAGAAATATATTCCAGTTTATCATCTTTATCTTGATCAAAATTTAATTTTGTCCCAGGCATACTCGGAGTTGTGTTTTTCTCTCATATGCACAAAAGGGAGAGCTATTGAAACAAGTGGAGATACATAGGGCAGGATTCAGCTTGCAAATTGTTACCTCAATTTAGATATCCATATGTATAGATCTATAGGTGTGCTGGATGCCCAGTAACTCCCCAGGCAGTTAAATGAGATTTTGTCAGTTCAGTCAGTGGGACCTGGAGAACTATTCAACTCACCTGAGCCAGACACTGAGTCTGATGAGTGAGCTGCTATCTCAGCTACTCCACTTACTCTGTTACCTCCATCTCCATTCAGTACAATCAAAGAGTAAACAATTCGGTTTAGCTGTTTTAATCTCTGTACATTGCAGACTTAAGTACTGGTTGTCCTTACTTGTGTCAGAATGAATTACTGTATGGATCTTAAAAAGTCCTGAATTAAGTTGATGCCATCTTATGAGCAAGAGCCTTTTATGTGGCTGTGGAGTTTGGATGCTTAACCAGATCTGCCTAAAGCATGTTTGAAATCTCCAGAGACTATGATGCTTAAAATCATCCATGCCTGGTTTATATCTTTATATGCATGGTTTCCCTAAGTTCTACATTTTTTAAGGAGAAAAAATGATCATCTACATTGAGGCTCTGCTGAATATGGATAATTACTGTGTCAGTAGAAGGGAAGATTTACCAGAGAAAATGAGGTAATTCTTTATCAATTCTCTTCATGCTGCTAAGTGCAACACATGCTCTCGTAGGCCGTAGACTAAGGCAGAGTCGCATAGCTGGGCAGCTAATTGTCTCTCACACTATTATCCAGGTGATGGCTATAGCCAATCCGCCACTTATAAAATAAATGCATCTAAAGATAATTGGATCTCCCTGCACTGTTTTGGGGAGGGTATGATGGGGGAATGGACATTTGTGTTGGAGTCTTGAAAGCTCCGGAGTTCTGTAACTGAAGTTCTAGATCTGTTCTAGATGCTGAAGTACCAAAAATGTCCTGCATATCCCCATGAATTACTATTGAATAAGGATATTTTTGAATAAAGGAACCTAAAAAAAAGCATCTTTTAACAATTCTTTTATAACGTTCATGACAGAAACTTTTAATTTCTTCGTAATGTGTGCAAATGTACTGACCCTGGTGCCATTTAATCAATGGGGATTTTGCACTAGGCTTCAGTAGAAACAAAGACGGGCCCAGGGTGAATACATATCCAGAGGTAATTCCATTCTGGGGCTTTTCAATGAAGCATGTATCCTTTATTTTGACAGACAGTATACTCAATACTTCAGTCTGGCTTGTACATGTTCCATTTCTCTATAATGTATTTATTTAGAAAATCTAAGCTCAGCTGCAACCTTTAATGCTTAGGGAAGTATTTATAAGTAGCTTTGTTAGTAAACTGCTTTTCCAGCCAAATTTATTGAACTACTAGAATATCATACTGTGAAGCATAATCTGAGTAGTTAGTATTACCTGGAGTGTACAGGGAAAAAATGCTATTATGATATTCATGCTTGCAGCTTTTCAGGTCTTGTGTATATGCATTTATAAGCCTTAGATATCTTATATTGCATCAGTGCTGGCCACAATATCCTTCCAAAGCAAATTATGCAACATTACCTGCATAGCAACTAAAATGTACGGATACATCTGAGAGCATTGCCTGAAGATGGAAGCTCTAACAGTCACTGAAAACCTAGATGCTGTTATTAACTTATCAGGATGTTTAAATATGCCAGATTAGAAGTCTGACGGCAGACGGCTGGTTAACATTGCAGGAGGGAAATAAGGTATGTGTTTAACATTTCTAGTTTCAGAAAAGCTGTAGAAAGAGCGTTAGAGTTGAGGCCTGAAATTAGTCTGTTCAGGCCTGGTGTGCTTCAAAAGAGCGAGTGGATTCGATGCTTTGGAGAGTGCGGGTCTCTGTCTTGCTCTGCCCCTGTGGACCTGAGCTGTGGGAGCTGCCCCCGGCAGACAGGCAGCAGGGCGGAGGGGTGATGTGCCCACCCTGAGCCTGCTTCCCCAGTCAAGAGCCCGTTCGCAGAGGTCTGAAGGAGTCTCAGAGGACTGGGATGGCTGCAAGTGTGGGAATGCAACAGGAAGAGTAGGCGTGCCAAGGACTGGGGCAGCACACCTGAAAATGGTGGGAAATCGGAGCGGGCCTTATTGTGCTGTGCTACGGCAAGAGTGCATCCCATCCCTCTGCCTTTAGCGCTTTGCCTGTGGGATGGGAATGCTCGGCACGGGGTGGGTGCTCAGGTGTGGATGATGGAGAAAATGCGGTATGTGCGACACGAGCTGGAGGCTTCTTGGCAGCCTAGTCGGTGCCTCCTGGGGCCATCCTCTGGGCTGTGTTCCAGCTCACTGGTGGATCACCAGTGTTCAGGTTGATACCCGAGAGGGGAGAAGCCAACAGCGCTGCCAGGTGTGTCCCTGGGGGCCCTGGCCGTAGGAGCTAGCACGCCATCAGCAGATGAGCTGAAAATCACAAAGAGCTTTATTTTGGGAGAAGTCACGTGCTTGAAGAAATTCTTTATGTACTTTCAATGATTTTTATCTGTATGTCACCCTTCGGGTATATTTTCAACTACCCCTTTGGAACAAGAAATTTTGGCACCAGAAATTTCTTCTTTTTATGAAAGTGTGGGAATCTTTCACATTCAGATAACAGCTTAAAAACCTTGTGAGACTTGCAATAAAATCATGAGAGCTGACAACAGAGATACACAGTGTGTTTAAGATGAAGATTGTCATCAGGCCCTAAAGTGCTATCATACAGCATTCCCAAACCATAGAGGTGGTCAGCTGTACATGACACGGAATACACTCTGATTTTTTTTTTTCAGAAGGAAGAAATAAATAGTTTTGCTCATATTCTAAGATCAATTTTTATTTATTAATGAGTCTCACAGAATTTATGACTCCTGAGTCAGTCATGGATTAAAATATTGCATTTTCCGTAATAGGTCTGAGATGGAAAATATGCTATTTTTTCCCTTTCCATATATCTTAGGAGTTGCAAATGCTCGACAGCATCTGTGTATGCAAAAATTTACTGTGACTTTTCTCAAGAGCAAGTGGAGTACTGGACCCTAGTCAAGTCTAAATAATTCCTTCAAAATTAGGAACTGTAACCTGAGAACACTAGAGCTGGGGAGAAAAATAAGACTTTTAATTCTGCCAGTTTGACTTTAAATTCAAGCACAAAACAAAACAAAAACAAACAAACAAATAGAAAGAAAGTAACTTAAAGTAAGGTAGCAAAGGGCATAAAACCACTAATCCTTTTGGAAAAGCATCCTTTGGAAAGGCAGGAAATCTGCCAGAAAGTCCTCTGAGTCAACAGACAATCAAAGTCTCTGAAAAGACAGGACTATTCTAGAAAAGCTGAAATAGTTCTTCTGCACACATAGTTACTTAGGAGAAGATTTGGGAGACTCTCACACTCAAAATCATTCTTCCAGGTCACTCATCAGAAGTTTTTTCTCAAATTTAAATGGATATAGAAAAATGTATGGAATAATTAGACCAAAAATGAGCAATAATTTGTCGACAGGATCAGAAGGATCAACAGGAATGGATATGCCCCTAAATCATATATACTCATTTACTGTCAAAACAGTTTATTTTTATCTGAAAAAAAACAGCATCAGCCACGGCATTTATTCAAATTGAAGCTTACAGAGCACATCTCCAAATGATATAAAGACTATTAGTAAGAAGTTACATAACAGCAAAGGGCTCTTGCTTTGTACAAGTCAGATGCTGTAAGTGACAGAGCTATGGTAATGCAGCACTTCTGACTAATAGTGCTGGAAGAGAGCTGTCGCTGTGGGCTGCCTGCCTGTTGCTGAGGTCAACCACAGTTAGCCAGCAAGATGCCCATTTTCTTTTTTTCATATGCTAATATTTTGCGACAAATGAATTAAAATTCAGCATTAACAGAACTGCTGGAAAAGTCTTTAGCACTTATATATGCTACGGGTTTGTGAGAATTTTGATACATTAATGATATAAAATAAGGATGTTTAGTGGACATTGAGCCCAAAACATACATGCATGTTAAACGTTCACATGATCATAAATCCTGCAAACCCTAAATTAACTTAAATCCCATCAACATTATCAAAAATTAATTTTAGGTTAAAATTACGGCAATCTCGCAATGCACTGTGGGCTACTAGCATTTCTCCCAGGAAATTTCTCAAGAAATTTCCACTTTAGAGGTGATCACTGCCACCATCAGCCATCTGGACAGCAGTTGAATGGATCCTAGCGTGAAGATCTTGTGACTAAATGGAGCTAATCAGCGCCAGGTCTTTCCCGGCGCTGGAGTGGACATGAGAGGATTCTGACTTGTTGATCCTGAAACACCATGCTTTACTTGGATGACATTACTAAGATAAGAATGAATTAGGTCTTCAGGAGATATTTATTCACACCAAAAGATATACGGATGTCTTCTTCACAGCCAAGGATTATGTACCTATAATATTTAGTAATGGCACAGGTTTCCCTACTTCTCCAATTCAGAGAAATATAAAAATGTTGAATCATAGAGATAATCTGTCTGTTGTGTTGTAAACATTGTGTAAAGCCCTTCCCTTGTGTGCTGTCTGGGGAGAGGGTTGACAGACAGAAAAAAATCTTCCAAGCAACAGATGGCAGGTGACATGACAACCATTTGAGCAATAGTAACCTTAAGCTAATTAATTTCTTAATCAAGACAAAGAAGACGACAAAGTTGTGAGAGAAGGTGAAGAAGACATTTGTAATCTATAAAACAAACATAAGAAAAGGAAGGACAAGCTGATAGATAAGATGAATGAGAGGCAGGAAATAACAAGCAAAAAAATGTATGCTTTGTCGGTATGAAAACAAAGTAGTCAGAACTTGCATCAACAAGCAAAGAACAAGCAAAAATGGGTTATGTGACAAAATTTTAATCTATTATATGGATAAGACAAGCAATTTAAGCAGAAGATGTAAGAATAATGAGACATAGGCATTTGATGAGAATGAATGGTATCTCCTAAAATTTTCGAACACCATCAAAGACCATGAATGTTTCTTCCGGAGCTATGAAAAAGGGAAAGATTAGCAAAAGGAGAGGCTGAGGGCTATCTAAGTGAAATGGTCCCAAGTGGTATCTGCAGGAGAACTTTCAGCCTGACTATTTCTGGCATTGCCATTCTGCTAGGAAATGCTTTTGCCAGGGCTGGGCTGAGAAGTTGTCCTAGCAGAACTCCCACTGCTCCCTGGCCGGGCACCCTGTGTGACCGGCACCCCTGCCTTATTTAATCTCTACAGCTGCATTAGCTGAGCTCCCTTTCCCTTAGATGTATGGGACTGACTATCTGCTTTATGCAGCTTCCATAACTGCTATGGCAAGGACTTATCCTGCGATGAGAACAAGCACATGTTGATGACACAATGTTGACATCATCAATATAGCTGGGGCTGCAGCGCATTTGGATGCAGAAGGCCCCCACTTGTTTCAGTGCCAACACTAACCCCGTGCAGAGACACTCCTTGCCATTTCACTGCCACCTCTGGAAAACTAGGTGCAAAAAGTCAAATGCGGATTAGCTTCAAATTATATTGTTTTTAACTTCAGTGAAAATGCACTTTATTTTTAAAGAATTCCCAATAAAAAATGAGCTTTTTTTTTTCTTCTCCTCAGAACTATTGTTTTTTTGCCTTCAATTGATTGATTTTACAACAACCAGCATGAATCTTTGAAATGTTCAGTTAACCCGCTTCTCTCTTTATTGGCGAAAGAGAAGTTTCAGACAAAATATTTCACTCAGTTCTGGCAAAACAAGGGTTACTTTGACATTGATAAGAGGGAAAGCAACAACAGATGACATGTCCTGAATGACAAAAAGACACAGTAATATCAAATCTCCATTGACAGAAGCTGAAATTCAAGTAAAGTGAGGACATCAGTGGGTCTTTCTGCACAGGAGCTTGATTATGACTTTGCAGAGTTACCAAAAATATTTGTTCATTGTCAAATCAGATTGGCTGCATTCAATAGGATCTAACTAAACTTATTACATTTCTTACATCCATCTAGTATTAGATGCAGTGGAGTTATTACAAAAATCATGGTTTACATAAGCAGAAAGAAAATACAGATTTTTACAGGTAAAATCCAAATAATTATTTATCATGTTTATCTTTGTACTGCCAGGCAGAAGCAATGTACCCTGCTGTTGGGGGCACATCATGGGAGGTGCAACATCACCCAAAAGAAAGCTCAATAGAACCACTCCTTACCCATGCATTTTATACCTTATTTTAACTAATTCATATATTCATTTTCAAGGGAACATAAGGATAACACATGAAAGCGTAATGTTCTTGGGCATGCAAACATCTTCAGCTATGCATCAGCACTTCATTAATTTGTTCCCATGGTTGCGCTGTTAGTACAATCTAAGCTGGCACTTTTTTGCTAACCAAAAATAATTCAAGCAATGAACCTAAAAACAAAAATATCCCACAGTTGCTGTTTATTTTAACCATCAGGTTAAACAAGTATATGTTTTTACTTGGTGAGATAGTTATTATATATCAGCATACTCACAGTTCAGCTTATTTTAATCAGGCGTTACATGTACTTTTTTTCTGCTCTTGGGTTTCTGCCAAACTAGAAGGTACCCCATCTGAAGAGTGTCAACAGACTTGATTCAATGGATTTCTTGAATTATAGTGTCTCATTGCTTAGAATTCAAATGATGATTTCACTCCACATGCACAGACATGTCAAAAGGAAACTTCTTCCTGTTAATTGATGGTTTTGTGAACCACCATAGATGCTGCACAGGCAACAGAGTGGTCTGGAGAGATTCATTTTTAGAGCAACATGGTCAGAGTGGTGGGGTAGTAACAGCAACTGTTTTCCAGAGAACCCAAGATGCTCTTTCCTTCTGTGGCTGAAACTGCCCCTCGGACTTCACCAGGTAAAAAGGTTGTTATTGCTTGAACAGTTGCATGGAGGAGTGCTGAGTGTGGTCCTCAGCTGAAATCTTTGAGCATCTTGTGGCTGGATGGACGTGAATCAAATGTTTCTATTACTAGGGCTGTATGGTGTGTCTTATGTCGTATTTATGAACGGTTAGGAAGGCTAAGACTGCATAATTTTGAGCAGCTTGATATCGAGGTAGCTGAGGTGTGAGCAGCTGAGTGCTTTGGCAGCAGCCCGTGTCACTGTGATGTCCATGCGGTCTGGGTTAAATCATGCTACTCCTGCATGAATCGCAGACAGTCTCTGCAATACTTATTTCTCTCTTGGGCTGAATGAGAGGCAAATTATGACATGGTATGGTGTCACCAACCCTCAAAAGATGCAGCATCCGTGCAGATTAATGACGTTGCTCTGCATGTTTTTAGGGATTTCAATCTGTGAATTTTACAATTTATATATCCGATGTCTCAGCAGTTGTGTGATATTTTGGTGCACTTTCCAATGCACTTCTGGAATCCCTCAGTTCCCCCTGAACTAGGCACGCCAACCTCTCTTTCACAGATTCTGAACTTGAACATCTGGAGAGATTACAGAACCTGGTTTCCACATATCCCTATCTTCATCATCATCGTCAGGGAGTTTGTCAGCAGATTGAAGCAGGTGCCTACCCAAACTAAAGTTTTCTAAAGAAACTGTCATGAACTCTGAAGTAAATTGGATTTACTTCCAAACCACTTTTTCCAAATAGCTTAGAAGCTCTCAGCTCTGTCACTTCTTCATAGTACTTTCTAAAGCTAGTAATCTTGTGAGACTGAGAAATGAATTCGCAGGTGTCATTGATAATAGATCTGGAACAAAGCATTAAAGATTGCTAACTTACTACAGCCAGTGGTAATTCTGAGGAATGATATCTTAAAATTTATGTTTCCTCTAAAACATAAACATTAAAAGAATCATGTAGTGTGAATGACAGAAAATGGACTGTTTGCAAGGGGCTTTTTCCTATATTTTTAGGCATTTTATTGAAATTTTTAAATATCTATTTCACTCTATTTCAACTCCTTGTAGAGTATTGGTAGAAATGCTTGTTGCCTGATGCATACAGAAATGTTTTAAATTTCTTTTGAGATTTCCCCTTTTCTCGATGGTACCTGCCAACCCACAGTTAAACTAAGCAAGCTATTTCACAAAACAATTAATTTAACCAATTTGAAAATACCATTTTAAGAGAGGAGAGAGAACTAGGGAGAACAATGCATAAGGCATCATAACTATGAGTATTTTTTTTAAAGAAGATGAAGTTTCTGCAGTCCCATCTAACCTCCCCTCTCCTACCTCTGTCTCTGGATCCAATTGGATTAAAGTCAGTTGCCTCCCTCTGGAAACACTGTGCCTCCTAGTTCATCCTTCTTAATGAGCTGGTGGTGGGCATGCACTTTGGGGCTTTTTTCAGGTCACCTAGCATGTCCTCAAGGTTTGCACTTGTACACAGCTTTGTAGGTACCCATGTGGGTAGCCCAAATTTTCATGGCAGTCCCACATCCTTTTGCTGGGACTCTCAGATTTCCCTTTGCCCTGTTTTACTGCTTTGCCTTGCAAGGTCCTGATATTTCCAAGGAGACATCTTCAAATGCAGACAGCTTCATTTGTGAGACAGCGATAGACAGCAATGGCAAATTAATAGGCATATGCTGGAAATTTTAAATGGAGGGGACCTTTAAATTCAGTGACTTCTGGGCATCAGTGTTGAGAATTAGCACCAGATTAGTTAACTGCTGTGCTGAAAGTACTAAGGACTGTAGCACCAGAACAGAATACATTCTGGACTAAGAAAAAAAGTTCAAAAAGATATTACAGTGTGATATCATAAATCTAGACAGGACTTGAAATTGCATATGTGTGCACACAAGGATTTGCTGACAGCTATATTATTAAACATTGCTGTATAGTGCAAATCCTAGGGTTAATCTCCAAGACTAAAATAAGCTGAAGGCATAGAAGTGTACTTTTATAGAATTGAGAATAAATTCTAAAAGTAACCCTTCCACTTTGGGTTTGATACAGGAATCCGGATTACCAACACTGCAAGGCAAGGATTCTTTCATTTGCACTTAGCAAAACAGGACGTGTTGCAAAGGACATTTGAGTCGCAGACTCAATACCAAATGGGAGGCGGGTGTACTTGCCACCTAGGCTGGGTGAATTAGTCTTGGTCAGAGCTTTGAATTGGTGTCCCAGCTGAATTCACATGAACTCTTTTATTTCCTACAAAGTTTCCCCAAGAACCTCGGGTGCTGAGGTATCTGGTGTGCATGTTCCCTAATGGTTTGTAGGTCATCTCCCAGGATGGATTAGTTATCATCCACCTGCACACAGATATTTGGAGCACCATCAGCCAATGCATTTGATTCCCACTGACCAAAGCTAAGTCAATTTTTGATGTATCTTCCTGTCTAACCAGCACCAAACACAGTTGCTTACTGAATCCAGAGGTAGATACGATAACATTCACAAAATTTCTTATAAATTTCCTCAAAGATGTTAAAAACTCTCAGCTCTGACTAGTCAAAAAAAACCAATGTGTTCAAGAAGCAAAGTGATCTCATAAGCTGGGTGCATGGGTAGTCCTGCCTTTAAAAATGCAAGTGAGAAAACATCACTGCTGTTAACTGTCTTATTCTCCAAAGTTGTCTCCCATTACTCAAACCTCAGCTGCTCAGTAGAGGAGAAACCACCATTGCTGATACTTCTGCTGCTGCTGGGTTCAATGAGACATCAGCTCTTGAAAGGCAGTAAAGTGTCACTGCTGAATGTCAACTTTAATGAACAAGCAATGCAGCTGAACAGTCTTGGGGCCTTTTGTCCATTTCCCTTTTCTTCTGAGCAAAAAACTATTAGGAGATCAGGAAGAGTGATGACAGAGATAAGTGAAGAATAGCACATGACAAGCTGTGCAGACATAAAGCCATATATGTGTGCCTGAGGGGCATTGTACAGAACTGAACAAAAATCTGTGCCTTCATTGTCCGTTCTGAACTTGTCTGTTTCAAATATCAGGTAGGGCTGGTTTGGAAAGTGGATGTAAATGACATTAATTAAACCTTAATGCTTTCAGCTCAAGAACCAAGCTCTTTGGCTGCCACTTTCTTTTCAGATGAGACTGCAGCTTATTGCACTCTTCCAGCTACCTCTCTCCTCCACATACTAAGGTCCTCCTCTCTGCAGGATTCAGCTTTGCACTATCTGCTCCCAGTTGCCTGCCATGTAAAGGTACTTCTAGCTCTCTGTCACTTCTATTCCTACTCCACAAAATTCCCCAGGTATGAGGTATTCAAAGGAGACAGGGAACAGGGAGCCGACTACCTTTGGGGAAGGCAGCTGATTTTAAAAGGGAGAATGCAAATCAGTTTGTAGCTAGATCTGTCCACAAGTAAGGAAAGATCTAGACACTCCGCCTGAATCTCCATTCTGGCAGAGCATATTGAAGGGATTCCACAGTCCTGAGGAAATGGGAGATTTTAATAATTTGAGGATGAGACAACATCTGGGGATGTACTCGGGTGTACTATACTCAGGTGAGTACAGGTCCCATTTGTCAAGAGAATTATGACAGTCATCATAGAATCATAGAATGCTTAAGCTTGGAAGGGACCTCTAGAGATCATCTAGTCCAACCCCCCTGCACACGCAGGGTCACCTACAGCATGTGGCT
>JAYECN010481011.1:0-16623 GCA_035222435.1 Microcambeva ribeirae
CCCCCCCCCCCCCCCCCCCCCCCCCCCCCCCCCCCCCCAAGAAGAGGACAAGGACCTGATATGATGGAAGTTTATAAAATCACAAATAGCATAGGAAATGGCAGAGAAAGAACGAGGGCCACCTACAGTGGTTTTAGCTAGAGACAGTACACTCCAGTACAAGACAAAGCTGTTAAGGTTGCTGAATATATGAAAATCACAACCAGCTCAGTTCCCGAGCTGAAACATTCAGAGGCTCTGATTGCACTAGAGGGAAGTGTTACAGGCGCTGACTCCACCCGTAAAAATGGACGTGATTCTGACCCAGAACTTTCCTATTTTCTTAATCCTAAAGGACCAGATGAGCCATTACCAACGCTTACTTCTCATAAAGATGAAAGGAATCAGAAGGAAGATGGAAAGCAAAAAAAAACAGAAGACCTCTTGCAAGGCTACTGAAAATGAATGCTGAATTAACACTTAGATATTTCTATAACATATTCCAGTCACATCTCAATCTGTTCAGCCTGAAGTGCCTCCATGACAGGTATTGTAGTCTCCACTTTACAGAAAGAACTGAGATAAAGTGATTTTTTCTTTTTAAGACTGCACAGAAAGTTTATGGCAGAAACACATTTATTCTCAGATCTTCAAACTTCTAGCTACAGAACCTAGCATAAAATGCTGAGACAAGGAAGTTGTCCCCAGAGTGGTACAAATTAAGGGATGGCACATACATTGTGCCTCATTGTAAGCCTGTAAATTACTTCATGCATGAATTTTCAACACAATTATTCTGCCATAGCCACAGAATATTAATATATATTTGAAAGGGCTAACTAGCCCATGCCAGTTTGCATTGAAATTGATGAGATTGTACTGGTGAAGCCATAAGAAAAAAAAAAAAAAAATCAACCTGACATATTTACAAAATATTCTTTTCTTGTAAAATGCTAAGATAGCTGTGTAGTTTAGGAAAGAGAATAAACACACAAAATGTTGCTATCTGCAGGCATGTTCGTTACTGATAAACTAGAAGTACCTAATTCGTCTATTCCTAGTATTCTATTACTTCTCATGCAACAGTTTGAAAGTAGGAAGAAGATACGCAGGTAAAAAAAGAAAAACCATAATGCAGTTATCATTACTGCTGGTTTCAGTTAGACTGAAAGATCATCTGTAGTAACTGCAGGAAGGATGCCGTGGAATATCCAGATCCTCAACTCCACCCAGCAAAAGCCCTGCAGAGATTGCTCTGAAGAGCTTCCTATGGAGATCGTGAGGTTTTGCAGAGGATAAACACGGTTTGGCAAATAGATTTGAAATGACTGATTTACTCAGATTTCCATGTTTACTGGTTTGCCACTGCTATAATTTGTACTTGTTGTCATATCTCATCTGGCCACATTCTGCACATTTTGCAGGAGTTTTTCTGGAAGGATTCAGCTTTTGTAACTTTAGCACCACCACATGGTTTGCTGTGTTCAAAACTCCTGTTAAGAAACACAGATTTTTTTCTCTCTCTTTTCCTTCCTCTTTAGTGTGTCTATGTTTCTCTTGCACGGACATTAAATAAATACTTGAAAGAATCTCCCACTTCGATCAGGGGCGAGATCAGATAACTCATTCTTGAGCAATCAAAATCAGAGTTCTCTCTTAGGGCTGACGGGTTCTGATTTTTCCCGTAGAAGCCACTAAAAGCAAACGCCACTCGTGTGCTGAGGCGTACTGGCCAAGAATATTTGTAATCCCACAGCCAGAACATTCAGTTCTCTACCACTTCGCATATTTCTCAGAAGGCATTTTCAAAAAGGGCTAATACTGTAATAAATAACATCTCTCTCTTTTAAAAGAGAAGAAGGAAATCTGCCTCTTCCGCAACCAATCCAGGTACTCAGTCCTTCATGTGAAAGGTGAAAAACTGCAGCGAAGCAGCACCCTACGCGATAGACACTTCTGGTCTTCATGCTCCACGTGGTCATAGATTTCCTTGTGACTCTGCAAAAAACACCACGATCCTCAGTCCTGTGTACAGCAGAACCTGTTGAAGGTACCGCTCAACCCTACACACATGCACATGCGTTTGTAGGTGCCTACACAAATGACAGCAACAGATGCCAAATAGAAGAGATTCAGAGTTCATGTACAAGAATTATATTCCCTACCATTCTCTTCATAGATCAGGTATTTATCTGTAAGACAAGACAGGACTGCTAGCTGGACGGTAACACCTAGCCAGGCTCCTGGCCTCTCAGGAGGTGCTTTGCCAGGAATAGGACACAGCCACTTTCTGTACGTTTGACAAAAACAGAAAACAGAGTTTTTCCCAACATGAACAATTTTAAGGGACTTTTTTCAAGGTTCTTGTTGATGAGACAACTTAACTGCTACGTTATGTTTTTAGATACTTACTTGGAATACAGGGAAGTGAGCACATTTCTCTCCTTGCTCACTACATGAATGGACTGATCAATCTGTTTTCAGATAGCAAAGGAAAATATCTCATAACTTCACTGAATTCTGTTGTGTCTCAAACATCAAACAAAAATTCAAAAAAGAAAAAAGAAGAAGAGGTTGAAACCAGAGAACTGGGAAATCTATACCACGGAAATATTGGTATAGTGGTCACATAGGAAAATTTACAAAACAGATTTGCTTTAGGGGAAGAAGAATAACAAAGATATATGTTATTTACATTCTGTCTCCTTTCAATACTTAAAAGTAAATGCCAGTGGCAACATCCATGATCCACTTAGTTTCTGAAGTTTATTCCTTCTTAGATTTATCATTCCCAAGGACTTTTTAACCATTTGTTTTTTTAATGGTAAGGTAGGATTGGTTCTGTAGCTCAGTCTCCTACAGCATGCAGAATGTCCTCAGCACTGAATCAGCCAGAGTTTTGGAAGTGACAAAGTACCTCACAGCACCAGAGAATAAACCATGAACAGCAGTGACTGCAGCATTTTTCAGCAGACCAAGTAAACTCAGGAGAGCATGCCTCCAAATGCCCCCTTCACTGTTTTAGACATCAGAAACAGATATTTCTATGTACAATCCCCACAGAGCAAAAATAACTAAAGGGCAGATGTACGTGTGTACACGTAGAGACCAGAATTCTGGTACGTTTGAAATTGCTGACAGATAGGCCAAGGAGGTAAAATGGAAACGGGTGCAACTGAGATGTAGCAATGAGAACATAAGGTCCTTTCTTTGCACGTGCAGTCTCTTCCATGAGCTGGTCTTTGCTGCGACACCTGTGACAAAGCAATAAATAAACTCCACAGAGTAGAAAATATAGGCAAAGAATCACTTTAAGGGGTATTTACAGGTGCGTTATGTGACATGGGGCATTCCAGGGTGGCCTAATTATCACCCACTCTAGACAAGAAATGAAGTGCCCTCTTGGGCAGAGAGGAGCTATACTCTTCAAACAAGGCACACTGGCTGGACCCTCTGATTTGAAAATCACCACCATGCTGTCTTTATTTCTGTTACATGAGCCAAAACATATAAAGTTAGTGTCTGCATTCATCCAAGAAAGACCAGCAAGACTGAGGCCAAGAACCACACAATGGATAGTAAGATGTGGAAGAAAAAAAAAGTTACTTTTTTTTTTTTTTTTTTTAAATCAAAACATGTGAAAAGTTTAGATACTACCTACTACCGGTACGTAGTAGAAATCTAAACCCCCAGCTGAATTTGCACATCCAGAACCACAAAGAGCTATTAAAATCAAAGGGGTTCAGGCTGACAGAAATGTCTGCCTAGAGGGATTTGCATTAAAGATCAAGACCTTGTATTTTAAGCTGACATCTCCCTAGAGAAAATTCCCTTTACTGGGGACCATACTGAATAACACTGTGTTTAGATGAAGTTTTAGCATATCAGGCTAGCATAGGAGGTCATGTCTACTGTTTGAAAATCTGCATACTTTTCTCTCTGTTCCAGATGGAGCACAGACAAGGGGCAACTTACATCTTATTCCACTCTGTAATATAAAAAAAAATAGGCAAAATCCTGCCATCTTGACTTTTTCTGCGAGCACAATTTGGACAAGTAAGGCAAGTTTGCCCGACCTCCTATTTGTAGCACAGCATTCCTTTGGATATTGTTTTCTTTCCCTTATAGTTTAATTTAACCCAGGTCCATCCGTCTCTACCTCCAGCAGAGGCTGGAGTGGCTTCAGCAGGAAGCCTGTGCCCTCAGCAGCTGCTGAGCTGGTCTCTTTCCCCACTCCCCATCCATCAGCCTCGAAGAGGGATTGCTAGGGCAGCAGGTGCCTGAAAGGTATGTTAATGAAAGGTATGCATTTTTAAAGGCCTCCTTTGGAGTTTCTTAAATATTACTGCAATGCACAAAAAAATGCCATGTCTGTGACTTGTCTGTGAGTATTGCACAAAGGTGCTCAAAAATATGCTCCCAAATTGCCAGTAGTTTGGAGCCCCTGTTGCTAGTTTTTCTCTCACTTCAGAATCTAAGTCATTACAGACCTATCTGTCTTTCCCAGGGGAAGCCATTTCAGAGTTTCCATCCACATAAAGACCATGACGTGATGCTTCATCTGTTTATAAAAAAGACAACTACAAAGATATCATCACAAGCATTTATTGTGATGGAATACCCCTAACATCTATCTTGTAGCCTGTAGTGAATCGATCTTGTGCTGGAGTAAACGTACCTTTCCTTCTCATTTTTTGAGTTGAATCAAAAATATTTATCCATATTTAATGCGCCAGAATGTTCTGCTTTGCCAAAACGGTAACGAGACCATCTGGACAATTATAAACAGTACTGATTCCAAAGGATTCACTGGTATCTAATGAAGAGCAAAGAATTAAGTGCAGATTTCAAGGAGGAAGGTGTTGTCATCAAGAAAATTAGTATATACACACATTAAACTTCTCATATTTGGCTTCTTCAATACTCAGCTGGGCACAGCTCTTACTTGACTCTTCAGCTGTACTCTGGGAGGACAACTCTCCTTCCAAAAGCCTGGACAATGTGTCTCATGCAATAACCATGAATTCCCATTTAGACTATCATTGCCTCCAGGAAGTGACCTAGCGGTTTAGATAAAGACTCCTCTACTGCGTAGACTTTACATATGGAAAACTCCCAACTTTCCCTTTAGAGCTGCCATGTGGTGCTGATGCTTGTGCCCACATACAAATTTTGTTGTGTCTGAGCACAGAACCCCTGAGGTTCCTCTGCTTCTGCAGTTACTCTTTTCAATCCATAGCAACTATTCTCCTCCACTGCTTCTCTGCCCTGATGAGGCAGAACTGTTGGCCACTTCCTTCACTAATCCCACCCGTACAGACCTACCAGGAATAACAAGGATGCTGTGGCACCACTGCTGTCTTACCCGGCTCACTTTGGGGCTCTGCAGAAAAGAGCCTCTTCGTTCTCTTCCCTTGCACACCAAGAAGCTGCAGAAGCCAGTCTGCATCTAGAGTGCATCTAGTCTGTCACCCCACTGACTGGAGGCCAAATGAGCCTATTAAGCACATTTATTCTAACTTTCCTGTCATTTTTAACCACACCTCCCAGAACCTGTAATTCACCATATAAATCCAGTATAAGATGCTTGATCTCTTCCTAAAGTCAGTAGGTTGAGGCACATAAGAACTGTCCCTAAGATACCCATAGTAAATGAATCCATCAGGAAACAGACTGTGGGAAGTTGGAGGCTGTCACCAGCACGGGCACAAACAGCGAGAACCCAAAGCAGCAATAACCACAACAAAGGAGAAAGAATAACTTCCCAGCACTTAAAAAAGCATTCAGGTTCATTCCAAAGCTGGGGGGAAGGAAGTTCTAAGGGGGGAACTAACCGTTTTACCCTTTTCCACTAAGTAGTATAGTGATTTAAATAAAGTTCTATAATCCATTACTGAAACTATTATTTCTCCGCAAAGCGGCACGGTGAGGTTGGCCTAAAAGCCATCTGCTTGATTTGCCTTTCAGATCATTTATCAAAAGGCATTTTTTAATGTTTTAGCCCAACTAGTAAAGATTTTTGGGTTTCAGCCAATCGGTGAACCCAGCTGAGTAACAACGTGTTAGCGCCATGCGCAATCCTTCCTCATGCAAAAAGCTTTTAAAGTTAATAGTGGCTGAAAATAGAGCGAGGAAATGAAAGTTTCAGAATTAAACCCTAGGGGCATTCCAACGTTAGCACAGCTGATTCACATGTACCTCTCCACCTGCATAGTATGCAGTGGCTGGATAATGATAATTTTATTGCTGTCAACATATGTACACTGAGGTCCATTCTCAGCAGGCTATGCAAATAAGGAGAAAATGATTCTTTCTGTTTAAGACTTCCATGGAAGTATACAACACATTTTATATGCCTTCTGTTCAAAAGGCAGAGGAAATGATTACATTCAGGTAGCACTCAGAATCTCTGGGAATGTGTGTTTTGGTTTTTTTTGCTCTTGTATTTTACTACAGAAAATCTAAGGGAGGGAAAACTTTTGGGGAACTGCAATATTATATTTTGCAGCCCCCAGAGACAAATATTGCTGGACATTAGAATCATGTGTTGTTTATTCATCTAACAAGCATCAGAACTGTCTTTCACTTAAATGGAATGGGCTTTGAGTCCTCAAACCGTTAGTTGTAGCATAGCAGGGCATGATACTTGGAATTAGCAAAAAGATTAATATGTGGTTTGTCTGCCCTGCTTTTCATATAAGCCTCCCAAAGCATATACATAAATATTTAATTAAGCCTTGCAATTCCCACACAAAGGAAACGTGTTTAAACCCAACTCAGAGCTTGAACCCAGATATATAGGGCACAGATATTCATTTCTCTGCGCCCTGAGTCACAGAATGGTTGAGGTTGGAAGGGACCTCTAGAGATCATCTAGTCCAACCCCACTGCTCTAGCAGGGACACCTAGAGCACATGGCACAGGGTGGCAGCCAGGCGGGTTTGGAAGATCTCCAGAGAAGGAGCCTGCACAGCCTCCCTGGGCAGCCTGTGCCAGGGCTCCATAAGTAGTCAAACATATTCTGAAACTGCAAACCCGTTAAAGCAATGCTATGGAAAAGTGCTGCCATATTAGACATCGCATAAAGCTTAATACGAACAGAAATGTTTGCATTAACCTTCACCATATTTACAGGTGAGATGATCAACCATTCCACGAAAAGTTTGCCTTTTAATACTAATGGTGAAATGTACATAAAGCAGTATACGCAGCAGCTTAAAACCCATGAGTGTTTAAAAGAAAAGGAACAAGGAATTAAGAGGATAAACAGATGAGCAGTTAAATAGTCTGTCCCCTCACGGCCTTTTCAATAAAACACATGTATAAAACCCATCTCCATGTTCCCTCTGGAAGCCTACCTAAGCGTATAATCCAATTTAATTTGGACAACACAGTTAGTTTTGTTTCTCAGATTCTTTCTCTGCATATATATGTATGTATATGAGAATACTTCTCCCCCATGCCAGCGTTGAGAAGTGATTTTTTACCGCTGCCTATACAGGAGACGAGGTCGCAGAGCGCAGCCCACACTGCGCTGCACAGGCCCACGTCGCCCCCTCGTCCCTCCTGGCCGCAGGGGCAGCAGCGCCGCCCGCGCATCCTCGCTGCCCACACAGCGCTCCCCGCGCGCGGCTGCGAGGGCAAAGCCGACATCAGAGGCTCGGCCACACACCGTACGACGTGGCGTCGCACATCACGATTTTTGCTTTTGAAAAGTGGCGAGAGCACTGACTGGTGCTGAAGTGAGCAAGCATTAAAAGTCAAGCGTGCTTTGGTTCCGCACCGTCTGTATTCCCAGCCGCACCGGCACATGCAACTTGTCTGCACCTGAAGTGATGCTCATGAGGGGAAACCTGGCACGGCCTTTCCTCCCGGCTTCTCCTCCTGGCTCTGCCACGGAGCGACATCCTGCCCTCGGGAAGCCCTTTTGTCTTTCTGGCTCCGTTCCCTGTTTGTCAAGTGCGATTAACTGAAATCAGACTTTCCTACCTCCTAGCAGGATTAGAAGGATGAAGTCAACGCTGTGGGTAAGGGAGTCGGGCGGCATGCTGTCAGCAAACGGTTTTGCTGGTTTTGTGGAAATCTCTCTTTAGCGACGTGCAGCGAGGCACTAACGTCTTTGATCCCCTTGCACACCATCAGGCAAAATCCTTGTCCATTAGGGAAACCAAGAGTATAATCTCATTAGCTAATCCCTATTAGTGCACCTTTGCACTGGCCCTGCGTGGTACTTTTTTGGAGGAGCACGGAGTCCGCTGTAGTAGGGGAACACATGAAAGACCCGTCGCCTTTGCCGAGGAGCCGCAAGGTTGTCCTTCTTACTGTCTACAAACGCTCAGCTGTGAAACAGCAAAAGGAGAAGTGGCGGGGGCTGCCACGGCAGGGCTTTGCTGCCTAGAGGGCGGCCGTGCATTAGCACTGCGAAAAGGCACCGCGATGACTTAAGGCATCACTTTCTTTCTCCACGCGACTCTTGTCTGGTGCTGCTCCCCGGTTGCTCCAGGGAGCTACATCTCCCTGGATCACACCTAAGACCTTTGGCAACTAGGCTTTTACTCCCTCGCAGGGTGTTTCTCTTGCGGTTAAGGGATTCTCTGAGCCCCTTAGCTCCGCCACGGCGAAGCTGAAACCCGTGGGTACAGAAAAGCTGTGCTCTGCGCGCTGGTGCAAAGCGAGGAGCAGCGCAGCCAGCCAGGGCGCGAGGCCTCCTCGTGCCGCCAGCGCTCCCGCGCAGGTCACCGCAGCGGCCACGGCAGCCCCGGGAGGCCACCTGCCCAAACACGGCAGCAAACACCGTCAGGCTGTCAGTTCAGTATTCAGCCAAGCTGTTGCACAAGCTCCCCTGGCTGGCGTTTCCACAGCCTCCCTGGCAGCTGCTTCCAGACCTCCTTCGCTGCTGAAGCGCAGTGTCTCCAACAGAGAGACCCCGCCAGAACGCAGCAGAATGGAAGAAATTCTTGCAGAGTTACTGGTAGGTCTCCTTTGCTGTGCTCCTGGTTACACCTATTTCACAGCAGTCGGTCACAGGCTCGTGTTCAGTTTATGATCCCCTATAATCCCTACAGCCTTTTCTACAACACTTCCGAGCTATTTGGTCCCAATTTGTACTCATGAAATTGATTATTCCTGCCCAAGTGTAGTGCTTTGCACTCTCATTTATAGAATTTCATCCTGATTTTTTGCAGTCTGTTTCTCCAATTTGTCAGCTTTAAACTCAGATCCCGTCCTCAGTGTATTTGGAGGAAGGAGACGTATAGAATATGGTGTCATTAACCTTACATCCTTAGGAAAGAAGTGAAAAAGGCAACATGAAAAGAGTTCAAGGCTTACCATGTTGCACCAACTCTGCAATACGTTTGCTCTACAAGGGAAAAACAGTCACTCCAAAATTTGTTCAAAATATCAAGGTTCAGCCTCGTGCAAAATTAAAAATAGCAAAATTCAGTTTCTGTGCCTGCAACATCATGATCTCCAGAAGAAGACCTACATGGATGTCAGGGCATGCACGGTTGGGCTCGCTGCGTTCAGAGCCACTCCAGCAAAGCCTGCAAACATGCACTGTCTGCACATTTCTATTCCCATTGATTAGAAGTCACTGAAACTTTAAATCAAAGCATGCTTCAACCTAACCATGTACTTCCACTTTGTTGGGTCAATCAATCTTTAGACGATGTGCGAATACTGGAATAAAAACCTTGCTTGCACAGCTGCATTGTGCTGAGCGTACCAAGAGGAGTATGTTATGAAACTTCATTATTGACATTTAAACAGGCAGCAATCCATATTTTTAATAAAGCCACTCATGGTAAGTATATAGAATAAGGAGGTTGAGCTTTTAATGGGCTTGTTTTTAGTAGAAATATTCTTTCATTTATAGGAAGATTTGTATTTTTGATAATGATTCCAGTATTTAGCAATGGCTATTTTGGTCTGTTTGTTTGGAAGCCTCTAATAGCTTAGTTTGGTTGAGCTCCTTTCCGAGAGCTTCCTTTAACTGAATGACCATCTGTTACCCACCTCGCATTTTTTTTCTTGCTTGGTTTCACACCAAGAGGCTCTTTATTTAAACAAAGACTGTGTGGGGAAAATAATACTGTAATCTTGGGTTGTTTTTCCCACTAACTAAATAGAAAACACTCTGTGATAAAAAGTGCTGTTGAATTTACCAGGCTTTATGGAAAAAGGCTGTGTGGGAGGATTTTGTTGAAATCTACGGAGTAGTGGTTATAAACCTCTAGTGCCATCCTAGGCAACCTCCAGTAATTTTAAATTAGACAGAACAGCTAAAAAACATTAAAAGACACCACATTCCTTACAAATACTTTCCTCTTTGCTGTATGTTTGTGTGCCAGTATACACACACACACTGTTGGCCTTTTACATATTTGTGAAAGATATCTACATCAGTTTTAAATATATTCATATAGTATAAAAATCTGCCCCATTTCCTTGGGGCTTTTCTTCTTAATTAAAAATAAAAAGAACTCTCTGGCTTCCAGCTCACACTGGTCATGAGTGATGTTGGAGAAGTACAGGGTAAAAGAAGAAATACTGGACAGTTCTTAGGATCCTCTTCAAAAATGTCTTCGGACAGAAGAACTTGGGCATCTGCTTTGTGCACGGAAGTTGTTCTCTCACACGTGTGTAAAGGGTCTAGCAAATAACACGCATTGGGAGCCTGTAAATGCAGTGCGGTTTAGACCTCTTACGGTGAGGGGTATTGGGGGGAGTCATCTTCCTCCCTTGCCTGAGGGCGTTAGATGCATGCAGCAGGAAGGGCTGCGGCAAGGAGAACTCCAAGGAAAAGGTAACGGACGCTTTCCTGGAGGAAAGGGAGCGCGCCGCTGCACTGCGCTGCCGCCCAAGGCGGCGTGGCGCTTGGCTTTAGCTTCACGTGGCTCCACCTGGCGTCGGCACAGCCTGGAAAACATTTCCGGAGCCGCTGCGGTTCCCGGCAAGAGCTTTTCCCCGTTCTTCTCCTCTGTGTGCTTAGCGCGAACCGCTCCGCTTGGGCAGCCTCTGCAGCTCTTCCTCGGACGGGGTCAATGAGCTTGGGGGGGTGCTCTGGGGTAACCCTGCAGGCGCCAGCTCGCCCACGCGGGGCGTTGTGCAGCTGGCGCTGCAGAGGAGGGAGCTCCTGCACCACGGGGCCGCGCGGCACGAAGCAGCAGTGACCCCGCTAGTGAGACTGGCCTCCCGCCAGCGGCTGTCGCAGGAGCGCCCGGCCCGCCGCGCTGCCCACGCGCAGGCTGTAGGGAGGCGGGGGTCGGTCTCTTATACCCATAGCACAAGAGGAAATGGCCTCAAGTTGCACCAGGGGAGGTTCAGGTTGGATATCAGGGAAAAATTCTACAGGGAAGGAGCGGTGAAGCGTTGGAAGGGGCTGCCCAGGGCAGCGGTGGAGTCCCCGTCCCTGGCAGTGCTCAGGAAACGTGCGGATGAGGCGCTCAGGGACGTGGATTAGCAGGCAGGGTGGGGATGGGTTTACGGTTGTACTCGGTGATCTTGAAGGTCTTTTCCAACGACAACGACGCTGTGACTCCATGGCGCATGTGCAGCGCTGCCGGAGAGGCAGAGCACCTCCCTCTCACTGTCCCGCGAGGGAGTCACCGGCCCGCCCGCACACACGGGAACGGCTTGCGGGAGAGCAGCTCCCGATCCCGCCCGTCCACGAGCGGCCTCCCAGCGCTGTGCCCCCGATTATCCTCTCTGCAATCACAGCCGCAGCCACTAATACTCTGCCTCCCGAGCCAGGAATAGGCCACCCTAATCCGGATGCCCGGCAGCCTGGCCCAGAGTTGTGCAATTCGCAGCCCCGCGAGCAGCATGTGGAATGAGCGGGCCCTCTCCGGGAAGGGCTCCTGCAGGAGGCAGCAGCAGCAGGAGGTCCCGCTCGCGCACGGGCACGCGAGGCTGGAGCGCTCCGCTGGGCCCTTCGCCCGGCAAAGCGGCTTCTCTGGATTCGAGTTTTCAGTTTTCTCGGATTCAGAGTTTTTGAAGTGGCTCTTGTGACAGAGCTTGTGACTGTGCCTACGTGTGAGATGGACCCTGGATTAATCACTCCCACGCTTTTCCTTCGCAGATAGTTTTTGCTTATGTGCCTGGAGATGTTGTC
The DNA here is from genome assembly GCA_035222435.1 of Microcambeva ribeirae. Taxonomy (NCBI): domain Eukaryota; kingdom Metazoa; phylum Chordata; class Actinopteri; order Siluriformes; family Trichomycteridae; genus Microcambeva; species Microcambeva ribeirae. The sequence goes on from JAYECN010481011.1 coordinate 12,095, forward strand.
TCAGGGTGTGTTTTATTCGTGCTGGCTTGGGAATATGTCTTGCTTGGATGTAGTGTGGTTACATCACTGTGCAGCTGTTCCTAATTTTTGAGTACCAATGAGGAGAATCAGGCAGAGCTGATGACATGATGGGAAGGGCGCTGAACTGACAGGGATGACCAACTAGGGGGGAATGAATGGCAAGGAAATAAAGGGGGAAGGAAAGGAGCCTCCAGTGAGAAACAGATGGATGTAGGGACCCCAGCAACTATTTGGAAGGACTTCTGTTCTCCCTCTCGCTTTCTCCTTCACTCCTACACATGCCTAGGAAATTTGAGATGGGGTGACCACGTGGGCACACGCCAGTCTCTTCAGAGGGCATCTGTAATGCACTGTGCTATTCCTCCCGCAAGAGGAGGGATGTTTCTAGGCAGCACATGCCAGTCCGCACCCATAAGACCAGGCTTGTTATAAAGCCCGGCAGCTCACTGAGCCTGCTGACTGGTTTCCAGCGGGACTGCTGCGGGTGAGTGAGTTTCTCCTTCCCCAGGACCTCCTTCAAAATGTTGCTTCAGCTTAAAACAATATTGCTTGGTTCACACATCCTTAGGAGAAGAAACGGCAGCGCCTAGAGACAGCCCCCATTATTCACTGTACTCACAGTGCTGAGCACAGCAGGCGACACTTTCCACACAGCGACCTCTAAAGCCCTCCAAGCCTGCAGACGTGGCAAGGCTCTGGCCCGCACACGCACAGACACTGACTGTGACTTCCCACTGGAGCGCCCGGAGGCGGTGGCAGACACGCGGCCCCCAGCCTGGACCCCACGCTCCCCGCAGCCCCACGGAGCAGGGCTCAAGCTGAGGCACGAGGGGCACTTGGGCGCTGCCTGAGCGGGGCTGCTGACACGACCCGCGAGCTGCGCTGAGCCCCATGCAGGGCTGCAGGGGCTGAGAGCTCTCACGTCTGCGCCATTTCGGCTCCCTCTTGCCCTGCCCGGGGGGGTGAAGGGCCGTCTGCTGGAGTGTGGAGGGCTCCGGCCGGGCACGCGCGGTGCCCCGCGGCTGGCTCACCTCCGAGCACGCGCAGCGCTGCGGCGCCGTCCCTCCCTGGAAAGCGCCTTCGTGCGTCCCAGGGCCGTGCGGCTCACAAGGGCACGAGGCCCCCCAGCCGAGCTTGGGAAATCAAATCCTGTCAAGGCGCATCAGGCGCAGAGCTCAGTGAGCCACGGACGCGGGCCTGGCACGAAGCTGTGGCAGCAGCGCACACGGCAGCGCTGCTCTGCTGCTGCGTGTTGGAGACACCCACGTGCGGGAGAAAATGCACCGAACTCTCCATCTGGCCAACTCCTCTCCGTCAGGCAACAAATTCACAAATGCGTAACCCCTTAGCTGATGCTGTGGGATGGGGAGCTGCTACGGGTAGGCAGAATGAAGCCACGAGGCAGTAAAGCACACATTTTGGGGATATTTCACTATATTAATAGTGCCCCTGCTGTCCTCTGCCCCCCTGGACATTTGGACCCTGAGATTTGCGCATGTTGAGCACCTACCATTCCCACAGAAACAACACAATGAAGTCGCTGCCTCTGACGAACACAGCCAGTCCTCGGTCTGAAACCATCATTCCTGGCACTGCAGGCCCCGCTCTCGCCTTGTCTCAGGACACAGGGGGAGCACCTCGCTGCAGACAGCGCTCCCGAGAGATCCCAAAAAGACTGGGGCGAGGAGAGAGCAAGCCCAGCAAATTGTTGAGCTTTGCCTCAGCTTGATTCTGTTCCCACAGTAATTGCAGTAAAGGTGATACTGTCTTTTCCCACGTTGTCATTAACCACAGTGAGCCCTGCATATTCATTATAATCATTATTATTTAGAGAGGCTCCGTACAACTCTGACATGCAGCAACACCAAAAGATCAAATTATCTTTGAAGAGACTGGTCCGATGAAGTGATATTGTCCCCCCTGTGTGAGAACAAACCAGCTGCATTTCCCACAGAGGGACTGCAGGGGCCTCAGAGCCATCTCTGATCTTTTTGGTTACCGTTAGCTCCTGCACTGCTCCACTGCCAGGGCTTTGCGATGACCTGGAAGGGCAACAAAACCAGAACTGACAAAGCAAATGAGGAAAACTCTGCTCTGGTAAAGGCTCTGGCTGAGCAAATTTTGAAAAATCAGCCCATGCCGGAAGGAGTAGTTCTGTAACTCATTCGAGTCATGTGTGTGAGGGAAATTAATCCCGTGTCCCTTCAGATAGCACAGCTGATTCTGCTGAATCTGCACTACAGATTTTGAATGTGGAGTCTTAGCTGAAACCTTAGCTGAAGATAGCAGGGGGAATAGCAGCAGTGACAAAACTGACATGTAAAAGCCTGCGCACTTTATCTTTACAAAATCTCTGTCTGGTTTGGGAACATTTGCTGAGTGAAGCCCGTCCTCTCCTGGAGAAAATGACTTTGACAAGGGGACTCTAGGGGCTCAAGAGCCACTATCACCCTCCAGGCAAACCAGCAGAGCTGCTCTGAGACAAGCGCTCTCACTCTTATCAGTAAGATGCAATATGGTCCTGCTTCCCTAGTTGCTTTTTCCCCATTTCCGTAGTACAACGTATGAGCCCACTGGGTGTTAACCAAGCCAGAGTGATTTAAACCCAGCTAGGGATGAGGGGCTTTTTGCCCTGGGTTCACCGCAGTGGAGCAACCCCCGGCTTCAGGCCAGGCAAGGCTTTCCTCTCCTTGCCCTCTGCCACGCTGGACTCCCAGAACTTGGGTACCACTTTGTTGCACGTTTTGGGACAGGGTCCCACATAAAAAGGCTATAGTTTTAGGTCAAAAGCTGTCTTTTGGAGGTGATAAGTCTGCACGGCTTGTCGGGGTCTTGAACCAGCTTATTTGCATCTTGGCTTCTGGGCAATTCTAGAGGTTTCTTTTTGGCATTTGGCTGGTTTCCCCCTGCTGCCTTGCCCTTTTTCTATCCAGAAACAGGCATGTCCAACATGCTGAGGCACGAGACAACTATTATAAAGCTGTAATGTGAATACATTTTCCCTTTTGAGGAAGGTATTTTTAATCATGAATACACTTCTAAACCAAAATGTAAGTGGCTGCAGAAAGCCTGCAAGGTGTTACTGTCAGCAAAAGGATAAAAATCCAAGTCCGGCATGATGGATGCTCCTCCCTGCCTATAGTGTGCATATGATCTAAGCTAGGAGGGCTCCTGCAGCTCAAAATGAGTAGTATTTGTCCCAAACAAGAATCTTGGTGCATAATTAGCAGTATTTGTCTGGTAAAAGCTTTGTGATTTCAGCCGGGCTGATTTCAGCCCCAAGTGCCCAGCTCTCCGGGTGGGCACTGCACCGCTTTGCTGCGTCAGGATCACTGCCTTGGGGTGCCAAACCTTGTGGCGTCACGCGTGCGAACTGCTGCACTACCCAGCCGCTTAACTCTGCGCGGGGGGAGGGCTGGCCACAAGACTGTGCCTGAATCCGGCCGGCGAGGAGGCCGCAACGCGGGGAGGCGGCCAGCAAGGATGACGCTGCCGCTCGCGGGGCCTCTACGCGCCCTTGGCGGCTGCCCGGGCCACTGCCTGTCCCGAGGCGGCCGCTAGCGCGCCGCACTCTGGGCGCCGTCCTTCAGCCGCAGCGCTCCTTCACGCTTCCCTCCTCCTCCCGCGGGGTTCCCGCCGCGCACAGAGACAGCGACGCTTCAGCCCTGAGCTCGCAGGCAGCGCCGACCTCCTCACAGAAAATGGCCGCCGCGCGGAGGCCGCACCGCCCCTGGGCAAGATGGGCGCCGCGAGTGCCCTGAGGAAACATGGCGGCGCCGCCTTCTTCCGCTTCCGGGGGCTTCGGCGGTGGCCTCTCCCGCCGTGGCCATGGCGGCTCGGAGCGCGATGTGGTTCGGGGAGGAGGTAGCGGCGCGCGGCGGGTCGGGCCCCGCGGAGCTCGGGTCCTGTGCTCAGCTTTGGGCCCCGCGGAGCTCGGGTCCTGTGCTCAGCTTTGGGCCCCGCGCTACAGAAAGACAGGGAGGTGCTGGAGCCTCTCTAAAGGAGGGCAGCGAGGCTGGTGAAAGGGCAGCGGCGCTGACCTTGTGAGGGGCGGCCGAGGGAGCTGCGGTTATCGAGCCTGGAGGAGGCCCAGGGGAGACCTTACTGCTCTCCACAGCTACCTGAAAGGAGGCTGCAGCGAGGCGGGGGTCGCTCTGTTCTCCAGAATAGCCACCCATAGGCCGGGAGGAAGCGGGCTCCAGTTACGCCAGGGAGGCTCAGGTTGGGTATTAGGAGGAATTTCCTCCCGGGGCGCAGCAGTGGAGGAGGCTGCCCGGGGGAGCGGCGGAGTCCCCGTGGCGGCGGCGCTGGGGAGAGCGCGCGGATGGGGGACGCGGCTCGGCGGGCGGGGCGGGCCGCGTGCGCGGTCCGAGCCGGTGCTCACGAGGGCCTTCCGGCGCGCAGGCGGAGCTGCGGCGCTGTCCGCACGACGCGCACCACCGCGTGCCGCCCGCGTCGCTGCCGAGGCACGCGGCCTCGTGCCGCCTGCGCAGGATGGGCTACTCCGA
>JAYECN010481019.1:0-16622 GCA_035222435.1 Microcambeva ribeirae
GCCGGTCCCTGGCAACCGGCGCCTTCCCTGCGCCTGCGCACTGACTGTTCTCAGTGACAGCCGCGTGCCTGTCGCTGGCAACCGGCGCCTTCCCTGCGCCTGTTCCGTGACTGTTCTCAGTGAGAGCCGCGTGCCTGTCGCTGGCAACCGGCGCCTTCCCTGCGCCTGTGCACTGACTGTTCTCAGTGAGAGCCGTGTGCCTGTCGCTGGCAACCGGTGCCTTCCCTGCGCCTGTTCCGTGACTGTTCTCAGTGAGAGCCGCGTGCCTGTCGCTGGCACATGCGTGTGGTCCATGTCCCTGTCCGTTTGCCTGTCCGTGACAGTCGTGCAATGTCCACGTCCCCCGCGCCCACACATCGACCCTGTCCCTGCCACCCGTGGATGATCTGTGTCCTGCCCCTGACACTCGTGTGGGATCTGGATGCCTCTCCCTGACAACAGGGTCCTGTTTTCCATGCTCGTGTGGGCTCTCCGTTTCCCAATCGGGAGTCTGTGTGACTGTGTGCGTGTGGGGTTTGCGTGTTGTCACCCGGCCTGTGCGCTTGTCTGCAACATTCCTCAGATATGGATAAATCCATACCCAGGTATGGATTCCTCGACATGCCTCAGATATGGATAAAGGGTCCGTGTGCCTGTCACTGCCGTCCCTGCAGGACCCATGACCTCCAACTGACACCTGTGAGAAGGGTCTGCACTGCTCTCCTAGAAAATCCCGTGCGGTCCATGCGCCTGTCACCAACACCCTGACGAGCAGGGTCTTGGGACCTGTCACTGGCACCCACAGTGCTTAACTCTGCAGTCCTCCTTCCCTCTGGACAGGAAGGTGAGGACAGCCTGAGGACAGTCTGAGGACAGCCTGAGGACAGCCTGAGGACAGCCTGAGGACAGCCTGAGGACAAAGACAGCCTGAGGACAGTCTTTGCAAGGGCTCCTGCACTGGTGCAAGAAGCCTGAGGGTAAGACGGGAGAACTGAAATACCTGGTACGAGATGACAGCCCTGACACAGTGGGGCTTTCAGACGTCTGGTGGAAGGATGGTAATCAGTGGGAGATGGTCTTGCCCTCTCCTGATGTGAAGGGCAATGTAAAGACTAACAGTCCAAAAATACTACGGGAAAACTGTCTCCCAGGAAAGTGGTGGGAAGGGACGGCTTGTCCCTTCCCGCTGTCCCCCTGCTCTCTCGTCCAACCTGCCCCTTAGAGCAGAGCTATTAAAATCAGTCCTAGAGCCTACAAAATCAGACAGATTCCTGGGTCTGGTCCTCTGAAAGAGGGCAAGATACTCCAACAAGCCTGGTGTGGTTTAACGGGAGATGTAAGGAAGCATCATAGGAAAGGCTGGTGTTTAACACTGAAACGCTTGCACAGTACTGAGACGAGGGAAACCCCTACACACGAGGTCCGGTCGGGTGCTAACAACAAATGAGGAGGCCTGAAAAGGGATTTACAGAGCATCCTGGAAAGAGCGCTCATCCAAAAATGAAAAATTCCTCAAAAACGTCAAAACTCAGGGACTGCGTGAGACCACCAGGTGAGGAAGGTAGAAAGCAGCACGTCAGGAAAGGTCCAAGCGGAGAAGCTCACGGAATCCTCTGCCAGGGCTAGGAGTGCTCTGCTACAGGGAGTCCAGACTGTATTTCTTTTGTACAAGCTGGAATTTGGGATCTGCTGGCGTGATCTGGGGTGGCAGCATCAAGTGGAGTCACTGTGAACCCCAGTGGCCTTCACAAGTGGTAATGGGTGTGGAAATGCAGACGGAGGAGGGTTGCCCTAACTTTCTCCTCTCTGAACTGCTCCAACCGTGTTCGTGAAGAGAAGTTGTCTTTTGTCTGTACTCCGGGTCCCCAGAAAACACTGCAGTGCCCTTTGCGACTCCGCGAGGCCTGTCCAAAAGGCTCCTGCCATCTACTGCCATGAGATGATTCCCCCTGTGCAGATACGGAAAGGGGAATAATGCAACTTTTGGAGTTGTTTGGGGCAGGTTATTTTCAAGACGTGATTACTGTGGTTGTCCGGTTTATCTCACTGCTAGCGATTAATACCATTTCCACTCCTTTCCACAGACCTCACCTGGCTGCTTTCTCCCTTGGAGCCTTTCCCAAAGCACGCTTAGAGATGAGCAGCAGGTGGCTGTTCTGGGAATAGGAAGAGAGGGCAGGGTTAGGGGGGATATTAGAGGGAAGCTCCCTGACGTTGTTCATCTTTCCTGCACCGGAGGATCTTCCAGGATGAAAAGACAGGGCTGGGGGGGAACAGGGGAGCAGCAGGTGCCGTTTGCCTCAGGTTCAACACAGCTTTTGGCACTGTCCCTCTCCAATGGCCCCATATCTGGGGACAGGACGGGCATCCGTGCACCCGAGTGCTCTGCAAAGCCTCCTGTGCATCCGCCGCCCTACACTGCCCTTGGGGGCAGCTCCCTCAACAGCCCCGTGCATCCACCCTGCCCTTTGTGGGGCAACACCTGGCAGGACCGGGGTCACTGCAGCTCCTCTGTGACAGTCAGCACCAGGCTGACACGTCCCCCGCTGCGCCCGGCCTCTCCCCGCACACCCTTGCGAGGCTGCTGCGAGTGCAGGTGCTGGAGGCTGCTCTCACCTCTGCTGTGCTTTGGAGCAGCTGCTTTGTCCTGCCGGGGAGAAGGCGAGGGGTGCTTGTGGCATCCTGCTGCAGGCTGTGTGCTGAAGTGCAGACCAGGAGATTGCAGAGGAACATTCCTGCTCTCCTTCCCCGCGACTGCGCTGAACCACAGCGAGGGGGAAGCAGAGATGGACTCCTGGGGGCTTTGCCACGGCAGTCAGCAGAAGGCCACGTGTCCTTCATGCAGCTCAAAGGGTAAGGCCTGCAGGAGCGCTTTCTGGTGGGTTGTCACATGCGGAAGGAACTCAGGATGTAGCCCTGCAAAGCGCGCAAACCTGCTGTGATGGAGATGTGAACAGACCGGAGCTTGCACGGGGGGTCGTGACTGTCCCGTGGGGCTGAGGTGCCAATGGGTCATGCAGGGCTGCAGGGCTCAGGGTCGTGTTCCTGGCTCTGGCGCTGCCTTCCTGGGGCAGCCCCAGGCAGAAGGGCCTGTCCTTGAAGGCTGCTGCTAGGCTGCTGGTGGGGATGGCCCACCCTGAGCTTGTGGCTGAGTGGAGCAGTCGCAGCTGCTCGGATGCACATGCAGAGTCTCTGGGCAAGGAGCCAACATGAGGGAAACTGGCCCCTGCAGGAAAGGCACTGGCTGATGCCCCAAGACTCACGTGGCTCTGCTTGCCTTCTCCGGTGGCAGCACTGCCTTGGAGCTCGGAGGCACCTGCCCGCTGTGCATGTCAGACGGCAGCGTGACCTCGTGCCCTGCTGGTCTGAGGCCTCTGTCTCACAGCTCTCATCTCTCCTGGTGTCCAAGGAAAGGCTACAGTCTGGAGTGAAAGCCTAAATTTGCAAGTGCCTTTCCTGGATGTTGGCTTTGGGACAGGAGGAAAGCAAGGGGAGATTGCACCTGCACTTGTTGTCTCCTTGCTTTGCAAAGGGCACAATGATTGTGAGCTTGTTGACTTAGAGCACGATGTCTCCTTCCCTTGCCTTCCAGACGTGCTCACTGTCTGGGAATGTGTGTCTGAGTACGTGATCCAGCAGCTGCTGAGGAACAAGGTGGGTCTTGGGTGCTCTTCCTGCCCTTCCGCCCTGATGCTTTCAGGCCTCCTGGCACCCCTGTGCAAGGGAGTGCAATTATTCTTTCCCTCCTCCAAAAGCAGAAATCCTACCCTAGAAGGACACTGCAGCTCCTCTCTCAGGAGAGGTAAACACTCAAGCCCCATGGGGGAAAGCGGTGGCAACTCTCTGCTCCTTGCCTAGGGCCCACGGCTAGAGTGCCAAGGCCACACAGGAAGCTGGGATGTCCATTGCGGTTGTCCCATTGCTGGCCGTCCGTTGTTTCTTAGCCACCGAGGAGCTTGCTTGGCTTTTCTGTCATCACATCCCTTCCTTTGAGGGAGAAGAGTAAGGAGGAAGAAAGAGATCTGGAGTCTCCAGGTCTTCCCCGGATCTTTCTAATCACCCATCTTTGCCTCTGCGCATCAGGAGTGGCCCAGGCACAAAGGCCTGTCTCTGTGCCCTGGTGACTCCTGAGTTAATTTTTCCCACTGCAGAACTCTTTCTAGGGCTCCTTTGACTTCTCCTTTGTTTCCAGGGTGTCCGAATTCCCAATTTGGGGACGTTTGATATCGTTCAGTCGGATTTTGAGAACGGAGGAAAGACCGTTTTCACTCTTCGGAGACCCAGGTTTCATCTTTCCAAGACGTTTGCAGATGTTTATGGCCTGAGGGAGGAGAGATCACCTGATTTTGGTAAGGGAACAGATGCAGCCCTTTCCTCCCCTTTGCGACGCGCTGGGGCTGAGGGCTCAGTGCTGTTTAAAAGTGAGGAGGACTGCTTCAAGAGGTCCCTGCAGACGGCCCTGAGACAGAAATGGGAACACCAGCCCTGAGACAGAAATGGGAACACCAGCCTGTAGAAAGGCCCACAAATGACCACGCTTGCCGTAATTTCCAGCCAGGGCTGTCAGCACGGGGGCTGCAGCGGGACATCACTGATGGTGCATGGGGACGCTGTGAGCTGGGGGCTGCCTTTGCAGTGCTTTGTTTCCCTCTCGTGAGCTCCTCATCTCTTCATTGGCAACAACAGCCTGGCGCTGCCCAGGGACAGCACTCTGGCACCAAATGCTGAGGCAGCTGCTGCTGCTGCAGCTGCTGCTGCTGGAACTTATTCCCCAAAGGCAGGAAACCACCTTGTGCCTCCAGTGTGCCTGAGACTCCCAGAGGACAGCTCGGAAGCTCTGTATTGCCTGAGAGCTTGGGGGCAGCTCAAGCTTGGCTTCAGTTTCTTCATTGTCCTCTGAGCTTTGTTGTCTGGTTTTGTTTGCTAGATGAGAAACAAATTGAGCCGCTCAAGTATGCGGACTTAGGCTTGGAGGAGGTGGCCTCAAGGAAGAAAACCAACGAATTCATGCAAGAGACCCTGCATCTTTTCCACCATTACATAAGGAAGGAGGAGAACGTTGCCTTTGTCCTGAAGGACATTGGCATGCTCCTTATCCACGGGAAAGTTGTGAAAATGAAGTTTCACAGAGACTTTCTCAAAAGGCTCAACGGGAATGAGATGCTGCTGAAAGCTCTTCTCAGCGTAAGTTTTCTGTTTTACCCTGGGTCCCTCTTCCCTCCTTGCATGCTTTGGGAAATGGGGCAAGAAATGCCTAGGTGTCCCTGGTACTTCCTACCCTACTTCTCTTCCCTCAGTGCCCGCTAAGGTCAGAAGCGACGTTCGCTGCCTTTGTGGGCAAGGCAGGCATTTCCTTGGCATCCTCTCACTTGTCTCTGTCCCTGCTGCAGATGCCAGGGATGAAGGGCTCTTTGCTCTTGGACACCGAGACTGCTGCCTCTCAGACCCAGTCTGGCCGCATCATCATCTTCCCACAGTGAGTAGCTTTGCCTCAGCCGCCCCGGCTGACTTGCAAGAGCTTCTCTACTCCTGCAGTCACTTGAGAACAACTCTTCCAGGTGCCTGCAGCCCCTGCATGCTTTGCCTTGCTTTGGACTGCGTGTTCTCCTACTTCAGCCCCCTCTCTCCGTCCTCTTTCCAGCTTTCAGCTTCAGATTGGGCCTCGCAGGAGGACCGTCATACCTCCTGTGAAGGACACTGCAAAGCCCGCTGAAGCAAAGAAAGTGAACAAGGAAGATCTCGGCAGTCGGATGGTCAAGAAAGGTAATGGAAGAGTGACTCCTTTCAGAGCTGTGTAGGTTTTCCTGTTGTGCGGGTGGGCAGGGCTGCCAAGCTGTGCCCAAGCCTCCTTGCCCTTTCGAGGCTGGCAATTGCAAAATGACTATCTTGAGGCTGAATGTGACAAAGTCATGCCTGTGGGAGCAGTCACAGAGAGCACACGGGCTGCTCCTCTGGTGTGAAATGATTCCCCGCAAAGAGACTTTCTTAGGATACCTCCCAACAAGGGCTCTCTTTCAGAGTACGCACCAGGTAAAGGAGTCCCAAAGCAACTTCCCGCAGAGCAAGCAAAGGCAGCAATGGAGCCAAGGAAGAAGGCCACTGTGGGGTGAGGCTCTTGTCAAAAGGATGCGGATGAGGCCGTGCCGTTGTGCTTTGAGCGAGAGGTGTCCTTTGAGTGCCACTGTCTGCATGAGCTTTGAGGACCTGCGAGTACAGGGCACAAACACGCTTGCTGCATGGCATGTGTGTAGTGGCTCTTTGTGGCACTCTCTTGTCTTGCTTGCATTTCTCTTTGGGCTCTGCTCAAGGCATTTTTTGAATGCAGGTCCAATTTCATGAGACTTGTGAGGGATCCAAAGGCTCTCAAGTAGCTCTTGAGCGATGCAAGTCCTTGTCTGAGCTGCGTCCTGCTCCGTGTTACTCTTGGGGCTCAGGGAGAACTGCCACAGATAGTACTATACATAACGCAGCTCCTTGCTTTGGTTTCAAGCATGCTGCTTTCCTGCGTACTGCAGCGCTGTTTCGTTCACGAGGAGTCCCTCCCTTTCTACCAAATGCTGTTCTTTGTGACTGGCCCGAGAGAAAGAAGTGCTGTAGGTAGACACATGGCAGCCTTGCTTTGCTCACAGGATCACTTCCGCCCCCTTGGAGACCATCTGCAAGTAACAGTCCTCATTCCCAACCTAAACACACAGTATTGGAGACCATCTCAGAGTCTTGAAGGCCATTGCCGGGAGAAGGGAATGGTGTGCCCCATCCCAGCAAGGGAGAGAGTAGATCCTCGCCTTTCCTTGGCCCTCATCACGCCACACTGGCGTGGAACAGCACAGGGCTCTCCCTCTGTTTCTCTTTCATTTGAGCCCATCTAATCCATTCCACATCACTCTGCTGCACAATCGCCTTCTGCTGCAGCAGCATGGGCAGAGCTTGCGAGCCCAATGGGGAGAGCAAGCTACTGTGGAGCTCATGCCAAGTCTTCCTGCTGTGCATTTCAGCCAGCTGCCTGCAATCCCAGAGGGCTCCTTCAAGAAAGGGAATGGCAAGCAGGAGCCACCTCTGCAAGCCAAGCACCCGACCAAACCTCCCCTTTGGGACAGGCATCAGAGAGCCAGACAGGTACGCGGGGCGAATGTGTGCAATGATTGTGTCCCGTGTCCTAGGAGAGAAGCCCAGTTAGGTGAACGCTGCTTTGGAAAAGAGCCCATCGTGTGTGTTCTTTGTAACGCTGCAGTATGGCTTGGGGGTCCTTCAAAGGGGCAGGGCTCAGGAGAAAAGGGCTTTGCAGCTGTGCCCTGAGGAGCTTGACAGCCAAGCACTGCTACCAAAAACCCTCAGGAAAAGGGGCAAAAGTAGCACACCCTGCCCTCAGCAAACAAACAACTGAGTACTGCATGCGCTTGCATTCCTGCGGCTCTCCAGGGAATACGGGACCGGATCCAGCAAGGGGACCAACGCAGTCGCTGCGATTCCTTCAGTGAAAAGGAACATCAGAAAGGGCACCCAGGGATCGCAGCTGGGAAAGCGCAAAGGCAGAAGGAAGGGGTCAATAGGCTGGAGGTACTGGAAGGGAGAAAATTTGGGAGAAATAGTTGGAGAAACCTCTGACTTCAGGGCACCTCATGCAGACTGACACAAGCCAAGTGGCTTGAGCCAGCTGGGCTGAGACTCAATGCAGGGACAGAGCTCTGAGGTGCTTTTCTGTTGTGGTTATTCTACCTCTACTGGCATGGTCAGCAGTATTAGTCTTCACAGTAAGGTCTGTTTCTGTTAGTGTGATCTTTAAGTGGACTTCTTCCCAAGAACACTGTGTAGGAAGGAGGGAAGGAAGGAAGGAGGGAAAGAAGGAAGGAAGGAGGGACAGAACGTGGTTTCTCTTGGTTTCAGTGCCTGCAGAGAAGCAGCCTGGAATGCTCCATTGGCTGGGAAAAGCGTTTTAGGCCCAATGTCGTGAGTGTGGCTGCAGTCAAGAGACGCCTTCCAGGCTGCTCAGCATCCTCCTCCTGGTGGCCTCTCTGACCAAGTTCATTCTCTTGGTTTCCCTTGTTTAACAGCTGAAAACTGAGGCAAGACGTCAGGGAAGATATATCAATGATTTGGTGGCTCTTGAAATGGAAAGAAGGCAGAACCTTAAATGGATCAGAGTGGATGAGGTAAGAACTCTTTTTACAAAAGGGGAAGGGACTTCCCAAGCTGCTAAGGTCTTTGTCAAAGCGGTGGTGTTGCTTCCAAGCAGCGTGTGGAACAGGCTGCGAAACGTGAGGAAGGGGGCCCCTGGCCAAGAAGAGACCCTGTGTGATGAAGCACCCATTTCTAGGATGGCAGCTGTTGAGAGAGCAGCAAGGGTGGCCGTGGGCACTGATGCTGAGGGTGAAGGCCAGGCCTAGAAGAGCTGCTTTGGGTCGTTAGGCCTGACCTGATGAATCCTCAGCAAGATGGCAGAGCAGAGGTGCTGCCCCCCCCGCCTTGGCAGGGCTCTTCCTTCTCCTTGTTTCTCAGGCCTGCAGGGATCTCGGACTGAGAGGGAAGGGCTGGAGGGGAACTGTTGCAAAGCCTCGCTCAGCCTTGCTCAGCCTCGGCCCGTTGAGGCCGTTCTCCTGGGCTCCAGCTACGGCTGCAGAGTTGCTGCCCTGGGGCAGCTCTTGTCCCTGGCAGCGCTGAGGCCAGAGCAGCAAACTCGTGTGTGGGTCTGCAGAGGTGCTGTGGTGCCTTGCTTCTCTAGCGCTGCATTTCCTGTGCCTGGAGGAAGCCTAGAGGCAATGCAAAACGTTTTGTCTTCTTTGTGCTTCAGCTTGAACCAAGTACTGAAATGCTGCCGGATATCGATCCTGACTTCTACCGGTTCCCACCTCAGGATGCCCGTCCAAAGAGAAGCTGCCAGGAAGAACAGTCGGCAAGCAAGAAACGTCTCTCCTGCAAGAAGAAATGAGCAGAGGAGGAAAAGACCCCACTCTGCAGCTCTGTAACAGCCAAAATAAATAAATAAATCAATAAAAGGCAGAAGCCAAAGTGTAAAGGCTGAGTATTGCAGCTGCAGGAAAGGCCAGGGACAGCCAAGGTGTGGTGCCCCTCAGGGGTGACAAGCCTCCAAATCCAGAGCCATGGGGCTGGATACAGCATCCTCTGGCTTCTCGCGGCATGGGATTGACTAGGTTGGATCCCAAGGCCAGAGGCCTCTCTGACGCCCCGAGCCAGTGCCTTCACCTCAGCCTCAACTGAAGAGGCTGCGGGCACAAGTGGGACTCTGCGCGCAGGTCCTGGGTGGGTCTCACACAGATGGAGACAGAGAAGTTGACGTTGCTGCTGCCACCCTTACCCACAAACAAGCCCCAGGGCCTGCCCATCGGACAGCCATTCCTCATGTTTTCAGAGTGGCTGCTGGGCACTGAGAAAGAAATGGAGAGAAGGAACATCCAAGTGCAGAGGAGCTGAAGATCTTTGCTGGTTGGCTCTCCCTTTTCAAACTAGAGAGTCTTTTCCTTCCCTCGGAGTGTTGAGCTGAGGTGCTTTGCCCTGACGCTTGCTAGCTCGACAGTGCAGGTCCCACATGCCAGGCCCCCTGCCTCCGCTCAGGAGGGCTCTCGTCACCCCTTGTGATGCACAAGCCTGCATGTTTCCCTTTTGGGGCAACCATTGGGTGTCTCGGGTGGCCCACTTTGCTTTTAGGTGTTTCCCACAGCCCTTGATTTGAGTCCTGCTGCTCCTCATGCCGCACAGCATCCTCCTTTTGTCCCGAGGTGTGGCACCAAGGAGTCTGTCTGTGTCCTTGGGGTTGTCCCTGTTGGCTCCCTGCTCGCCTTGGCTTCTCCCCATGACTTGCATTTTCCTCCTTCGCTTGCGCCCCAGAGATCTTCCCTTGGTCTCTTGCAAGACAGGGAGTCCTGGGCAGGGCCTGAGACGTGCAGGCAGGGCGGATCAGGGCCAGTCCCCAAAGAGGTCCTGCAGAGGGGGAGTGGGAGGTGCCATCTTCTCTTCTTGGCCTTGGGCAGCCATGTTGTGCTGTTCACTCATGTTCACTCGTGCTGAGGAGTTCACTCAGATTGCACATCAGGAGAGTTGAGCCGCCGGAGTCTCTGCGGGTAGCAGCAGGCTGCCAGGGAGACAGAGACTAGGCTAGAAGCTCTGTGGCTGAGCTGCTTCCTCAGCTTTGCTTGAGATTGGATAGAGAGCTTGCCTCTTTTGCATGAGGCAGGAGTAGGAAGCAAAGAAATTCCTTCAGTTTTGGTAAAGCCACTTTTGTGCAAAGGAGAAGAAAAGCAAATAGGGGACAACACTCACCTGAGCAGGGACTTGAACCCTGCCACCTCACAGTTAAAAGTCTAATGCTCTCCAAGCTAAGCTATCCAGGCCCCTGCAAACATGCTGAAGAGCCTTGTTCCAGAGCCCGCGTAATTAGCAGACAAGATGCTCTCTAAGCAGCCCTACAGAGAGAGAGATTGAGAGAGAGACGAGAAGTAAAACCTCGGACCAACAATAAATATCTTGCAGGACTCACTGACATTCCTATGTATTAGAAAAGATATAAGTAAACGAATCAATCATGCATTGAAAACATGCAGAGAAAACATCGTGACCAGGCAAAGGCTTTATGGGGCTGAGTTTTATGCAGAGCTGGGGGCGATGGCAGTGGACTGCAGGAGGTCCTGGAGAGCCCTCATGAACTTCAGCAAAGGCAGCTTGTTGAAACCAGAAAATTGAGTCTGCTTGTGGATGTGCCAGCTTTGGCCTAGCCAGATGCAGAGATCCCTGTGTGGCTCCCTGAGGGTCTGCTCATATTTTGAGGTCTCTGACCTCAGAATCGTTCCACTATTTCCTTGGGTAGCCTATTCCAATGCTTGATTGCTCTTTCTGCACTTTTTCTGTACTTTTTCTACTTTTCCCTATTATCTAACCTGAACCTCCCCAGGTGCAACTTGAGGAATGTTGAGGTTTTTACAGAGGTGCTTGATGCACTGCCATGGTGCTGCCCGGGAAGGAGAGGCTCAGGCCTATCTGTGGAAAGACCTGGGATATACCTCTCCCAGGTGAGCTGTGTGCAGGAGGAACTACTTGTGCTGCCTGCCCACTGAGAAAGGTGTTACTGCATACTGTGGGGCCACAACACCATCCCTCCAGCCATCAGGAGGCACCTGGTCTGCCAGGACCTTGCCCAGGAGCAGAGCAAAGTGGCAAGAGACCCTGTAGTGCTGCCATGGGGATTAGTGATTTACTCACGGCCCAGGACTGAACCTTTAAAGAGCCCCAGCGTTCCCACCTGCATCTTCCACTGCTGGGTGGGACTGAAGTCCTCTGAAGCCTGCAGGTGTGACATCCAGCACGGCAGGAATACATTCTTTGGAACAAAGATGTGAATGGGAAATATTAGCCCAGACAGTCCTGCAAGGTATTTATTGCTGATTAATTCTCTCTCCCTCGTCTCTGTTCAAGTGTGAAGTCCATGGTCTGTTAATTATGGCTGGGTTCTCATGTAAAGCTCTGGGCACACCTTCTGGGAGCCTGGATAGCTCAGTTGGGAGAGCATCAGACTTTTAATCTGAGGGTCCAGGGTTCAAGCCCCTGTTCAGGCGACAACCTTCTCTTTACTCAATGCTTTATCCTTTGCCCAGGAAGGAGAAAGAATTACCAAAACAAACAGGAAAAAAAATATATACTCTTTGTTTCCAAGTCCTGCTCCCACAGAAGAGGCAAGCTCTTTCCCTCCTCAAGGAGGAGAGCAGCTCAGATGCACAGCTCCCTTTCTTCCTAGACTGTTCTCTGTCCCTCCTAGGCAATCTGCTACTCACTGGGTAGACATCAGCTGCTCTGCTCTCCCAGGCAGAGACTTGAGAGAATTACTCTTTCGCACAGCCTCCAGCACTCCTGCTCTTTGGTGCCCTTCAGGACTGCAGGTGTTGCAGCACATGCAGTCTTGCAAAGAAGGAGCAGTACGTCACCAGTTTCTAAGATGGCATTTTCCCTCAGGAAAGGATTGGGTTTGATTTAGCCATGGGAAGGCCTGATGAGAAAGGAGCAGTAAAACTTGATCTTACAGGAGCAGAGCTTAGCAAAATCAGGTGACTTCTCTCTCCATGTTTAGGCAAGAGGAGCATCCTCCCCAGGGCTCCTGTGCACCCCAAGCCATACGAATTGCAGGTGAAGGATGCCCATTCAGGCAGAGGCAGAGCCAGCCAGGATGTTGCCTTGGGTACCAAGTTCACCAAACTGCCCTCCTGCTGTACTATGTTTGTCCTGGTAGCTCCACGGACATGAGGCTGTGGAAGGGACATAGTTTCCCTCAAGGCCTGACCGTGAACAAGAAGCACAAAGGCATGGAGAAGGGCAAACATTGGCTGTGCTGTGCCTTTGCAAGATGCTGACCCAAGGAAATGTGGAGGAGAGCTGGAGGATACCAGGCATGGGGCTTTGCCTTCACAGACGGTCCTGATCCACTCCCAAGGAAGTCCCAGCCATGTGCTGATTTTAACCCCTACCCTTCCCCAGTTGTGCCACACTCTGCCTAAGTAAGGTCCCTTCCAGCTCCTCACTGATGCAGAAGCTCCCACACCTGTCCTGCCCTTGCCCTTTGGGCTGGACTCCTGGAGCTCAGTGACCTCGGCCATCGCCTGCCCTCCCCACACAGCCCTCCATCCCAACCCTTTCCTCCCCACACATCAAGCCTCCTATGCTGAAGTTCATGACGGATCCTGCAATAGGGCTCTCCAGGACCTCGGGCAGCCCATTGCCATCACCCCGAGCTCTGCATGAAAGTCACCCCCACAATGCCTTTTCCTGGTCACTGGTTCCTGGGAGCTGCTGGGATTTCCCCTCCAGGGGCTCCTCTGCCAACCCTGAGGGACAAACAGGACAAGCGTGTGACTCCAGCACAGCACCAGCACTTCAGAGGCACAGGGAGCTGCTTCCCCCCTCATCAGCACCCACCAAGTCCCTCTGCTGCCCTGAGCCAGGCATCTCCAAGCTTCAAGGAGAGGCTGGTACTCCCAAGTCTCCATCACATGATATTCGAGGGGTACTGATGATGGGCACTACAGGGTGACAGTCCTGGACCTCTGTGGCTCACTTGAGAAGTGGGATTGGCACCTCGACTGCCCTTTCCCCCCTATGTAGAATGCTTAATCCATGCTCCATCCCAAGACATCCCTCCAATGGACACCTGCCACCCACCCATGTCTAAAACCTTGCGTCTTCTAATATCTTGCAACAAGGAGTCCCTACCATTTTATTGATGACATAGACTCTCCCATTCCTCCCTATCTTTAGGGAGAAATCTTCCTCTCTTGGGAGGCTCACACACCCTCATTTCTGCCTGTCAGTGCTGCTCCCAAGCTCCCTTGGCCTCCTTGCTACCCCATGGCAGGAGTGTCCTCAGTGTACCAAGTTCATGAGCACAGAGTTGGAATCAGCAGGAAGGACTTGCTATAATTCAGAATCAGGTGTAGGGGGATGCTCTGCAAAGCAAGCACAACCAAAGAAATTGCCTTCTTCTATTTATATGGAGTAGATTATGGTATTTTCTCCTTGTTAGTGTATGATTAATTCATTTATTTCTACAATTGCTTATATATCTAAATGATGGCCTATATGTTAGCCCAGTCATTTCATCAAGATATTAACTGTTGATCTCGCATTGTCCTTCTATGTCTCTCTGTAGAACTGCTTAGAGAGCCCCTTGTCTGCTAATTAGGGCTGGCTCTGGAAAGAAGGGTTTCTTGGCTTCTCTGGCAGCCTGGAGAGCTCAGGTGGGAGAACATCAGACTTTTAATCTGAGGGACCAGGGTTCAAGCCCATGTTCGGGTGACAGAAAGGGGACAGAGGGGATCTGATCAATATGTACAAATACCTGAGGGGAGAACATAGGGAGGATGGGCCCAAACTCTTCTTTGTGGTGCCCAGTGACAGGACAAGGGGTAATGGGTACAAATTGAAACACAGCAAGTTCCACCTCCATGTGAGGAAGAACCTCTTTCCTGTGCGGGTGACAGAGCACTGGCACAGGCTGCCCAGAGAGGCTGCGGAGGCTCCTTCTCTGGAGACCTTCTTCAAAACCCACCTGGATGCCACCCTGTGCCATGTGCTCTAGGTGCCCTGCTTGAGCACGGGGGTTGGACTAGATGATCTCTAGAGGTCCCTTCCAACGTTAACCATTCTGTGATTCTGTGAGAGGGTTCACCTGTCTTTCAGGGGGAAAACAATCCTTGCCCAGGCGTTGGCAGGGCTCATTCAGAGGGCTTTAAACTAGGTATGAAGGAGGAGGAGGCTAAGATTGGGATCGCTAGGCACGAGCCCAGGGGCAGCATGCCAGGGTTGGGGGAGAGCTCAGTCGCCCAGCAGAAGAGCATCTAGACCAATGCACGCAGCATGGGCAACAAACAGGAGGAGCTAGAGGTCACAGCATGTCGGGAAACCTATGACATAACTGCCATCACTGAAACATGGGGGGACCATTGTCATGAGGTACTCGGATTGGAAGGGACCTCAGGAGGTCTCTTCTCGCACCTCCTGCTCCAAGCAGGCTGAGACCTCGCTATGGGGTCAGACTCCAGGCCATTGGTAAAGGTCAGTGCCAAAAGCTGTGTCGAACCTGAGGCAAACGGCATCTGCTGCTCCCCTGTTCTCCCCAGCCCTGTCTTTTCATCCTGGAAGATCCTCTGGTGGGCCCCAATGAGTGCTCCTGGTGGAACCACATTGAATCTCTCCAGGCAACTCCTTGTGCCCCGTGTGCCGGCACAGCCTGGTTGTGGGGCATGTGACTGCGTCTCTGCTTTTGGTCTTTCCAGTGCCAGGTTAGAAGAAACATCACTAGGTCTTTTTGTGAGAAATGTATGAGGTTTCTTAGAGCTCCTGATGAGACTTATTAAATGTGGAGGAGCACATGTGAACCATTTCAGGTAGAGAATGACTTTGGTTTGTGTTTTTCTTCTCCTTCCCCCTGGCTCAGCATCCTTCCAGCCACCAGGAGGGGTGCAGAAATCCCGCGGTGTGCCAGGACGTTGCCTGGAAAGTGTCAAGAGAGGCTGAAGTCCTGCCCTGGAGATGAGTGTTTTGTTCAGAGCGCAGGTTTCACGTTAAAAGAGCCCCAGTATTCCTAGGTGCATGGTGTGATGGTGAGTGGGACTGAAGTCTGCCGGCAGCAGGTTTGTTGTTGTGAAGCAAAGTGTGAAGGGGAAATGTTAGTGGAGTCAGTCCTGCAAGGTATTAATTGCTGATGTGGGGTTTTCCGTCCGGCTCTGTAGAGCAGCTGGAAAAGGCCCTGGTGTGCTAATTTGTGCTGGGCTCCAGAGTGAAGCTGTGTGGGTGCTATCAGGGAGCCTGGATAGCTCAGGTGGGAGAGCATCAGACTTTTAATCTGAGGGTCCAGGGTTCAAGCCCCTGTTCAGGCGAGAGCTCTCTTCTTTACTCACCAGTGGCGCTGCCCAAATTGAAGGAATCAAAGCTCTTCCACGATGGGATGCAGTGTCCTGCAGCTCCTGGCACCCGTGTCCTCCAATACCCACTCCAAGGGTGCAGCAAAGCAAAGAGATGCATGAGATGCTGCACTGAGCAGGTACCCATCGTCAGGGCAAGGCACGTGGCTCTCAGCCCTGGAAGGCAAAGACAGACTCTCTGGTTTGAAAAGGGAGAGCCAAACAGCAAAGATCTGCTAGCCTTTTTAGGCTTTCTAGATGTGCTCCCTGGAGTGCAGTCGAGGCCTCCTGAGCAGCACAGGCCATGCAGGTGCCGGGGAAGGAGGCCTATGCATCAAGAGCCAGTGCCAAAGCCAGAGACGGTCAGGATGTTGCCTTAGTAGCAAGGCCCCCAAACTGCCCTCTTGCTGACCGTGTAGCTACACGGGCACAGGACCATGGAAGCAGCACAGCCTTTCCCTCCCGGCTGTGGCAGAGGTGAGGATAGGGATGTTTTCCTGTTTCCCTGGACACAAGAAGGGCAGCGAAGGCGGCTCCAGTGGCTTGAGGGTGGTGGTGACTGGTGACAGGGAGGAGGGGGATTAGCATCCTCTTTTCTCATCCTGCCCAGGTTGAAGCTCTTGCCTCCACCGCTTTCAGCAAAGCTTTCTAAACAGCTCTCCTTGCATAGTCCACCAGGCATGGACCGAGGTCCCACTTACCCAAATACCCCGGACTCCACTGGCTGACGCACCACGGACAGCTCTGAGAACTCCCCTACCCCATGGGGCTTTAAATTCACACAAGCTTTTGACAGTGTCTCCCATAAGCCCCTCACGGGCAGGGGTGCTGAGGAGGTGTGGGCTAGACGAGCAGGCTGTGAGGTGGATGAGGACGGGCTGAAGGGCAGAGCTCAGAGGCTTGGGATGACTGCTACAACACCTGGTTGGACGCCTGTAGCTAGTGGTGGCCGCCAGGGATCCACACTGGGTCCAGTCCCGTTCAGCTTACTCATCCATGACCTGCAGGAAGGGACACAGTCCCCCAAGACATTGGACACCCCACTGTTCCCCCCGGATTCTTCCACGTGGGAGTAGCTGCTGTCGGCCACAGGACACACACACTAAGCCACCGCAGCAGGGCCAAAGGGCCCCTGTATCAGGAACGACACCTCCCGGACTGCTGCGGTGCACAACATGGCTGCCCAAGGCCAAGAAGAGAAGATGGCACCTCCCACTCCCCCTCTGCAGGACCTCTTTGGGGACT
>JAYECN010481029.1:0-16622 GCA_035222435.1 Microcambeva ribeirae
GTGACCCTGCGTGTGCAGGGGGGTTAGACTAGATGATCTCTAGAGGTCCCTTCCAACCCTAAGCATTCTATGATTCTATGATTCTATGATAAACCAGGCAGCTTGAATAATCTTTCTGCAGGACAAACATAAACCAAGAGAAAAATATAGCAGAGGTCAAACCATTTTGTACTACATGACGTAAGGTTAATTAAAGAACTGGCAAGTTAAATATCAATATTTTGAGAGAACAGGTGTTGAAAAGAAGGAATAGACCTTTTAGTACTTAGAGTCTCTCAATCCCAGGCAGAGATTTAGACAGGCCAGACCTCTACTTCTGGTCTAATTGTCTAGTTTCATAATAGTCTACACATTTTGATTGCCTGCCTTAAAATTGCCTCCATGCCTAAAGTTATGTCTCATATATGTTCTTACCTAGAGGGAGAAGTATCCTACCTAAATTCCATTACAATCCCAAATTTGTTTTGATTTACTTTCAACCTGCTTTCTCAAGTAGAATCTGTTTCAGTAATCACCAAACGCCAACATCATTGATTTGTTTCCACAGTGCTGGTACAAGAGCAGCTTCTACGCAATAACCAAGCAAAACCAGGTTTTAACTTCCCAGATGACAATTCACTCACCAGAACCCAGATCTTCGACTTCTAGTAAGATATATGAAAAGTTGACAATCCTGAAGTAGCTGGCAATTTTGTAATAGGATGAGGGCTTCCTAACACCTGAGCTGAAAACAAGTTCAGACTTACTTCAGCCTCTTTTTCTTTCCCTGTTAGGGAGCCTCTGGTACGTCCTTGTGCAGCTATTCTGGAACTAGATGCAGTTTAGTGTCATCCCAGTTTTACTCTTTAACAAATCTGAGGGTTGTTAGAAGACTAGTTGCTTAAGGATTGTTGCATAATGAAAATTGTTAAGCATCAATCTAATCATCTCATACCTTTTAGCCTATCCAGAATCTGCGTCATCTTCTAGTGGTACCTCTTTCTCTTTTATTGAGGATGAATGCAATTCTACCTATGTACATCTCTGAAGTTTTTAATGTTAGAGGAGCTGTATTAGGTCTCTAGACTCCAGAGAATTTCTTAATGGATGCTGTCTCAGAGTCCTTTGGAAACCTTCACAGATGCTCAGACTAGTCTCAGCTGATCATTAGAAAGTCCATTAACTAAAGCTGAATCGCAGTGAATAGGACTCAAACGCAATTTGGGATGCGTATGTTGGTGGGAACAAGGAGCCTTGAGTTAGGTGTTTTTTTCCTATGAGGCAAAGTTTCCACTGAATACTCTTATCAGTAAGAAACTGTGGAAGAGTTGCTTGAAAGGGGGAATTTAGAGAAAAACTAGGGACTAATGGAAGTTTCGGCATTCCAGGAGCGTGCTTGGGGTGATGCACAGTTGCCACTTCCAGGATGGTTGG
This sequence comes from Microcambeva ribeirae, assembly GCA_035222435.1. Lineage (NCBI taxonomy): Eukaryota > Metazoa > Chordata > Actinopteri > Siluriformes > Trichomycteridae > Microcambeva > Microcambeva ribeirae. The sequence continues at coordinate 1,414 of JAYECN010481029.1, forward strand.
TAGGGCCAGACTCTGCTCCTCCACGGTTCCCCAGGCAATGCAACCTGCCCTCCTCGCAACTGCAAAGAGAAGTAACAGAGCATGGAGAGGAGTGAAGGCACCGCGGCCAAACTCTGCTGCACTCCCTGTGCTGGGTGGCTGATCAGCCGCACAGTAGCTGTCCAAGGGGAGATACACGATAACACGTCCAGTGCTGAGCCAGCAAGGGTGGCAAATCACTCCTTTGGGATGAACTTTGCTGGAACTTTGCTCATTATAAGCGCATTATAATGTCAAAACCCACCTCCATCCCAAAAGTTACCCGCCTCCGAGGTACGACCGCTCCTCACTGAGCGGGCGCTCTAGTTTTTCAATTGACTGTACCTTTAAATGAAACCTTTTCACCAATCAATAACAATATTAAGTATGACTATAGTCACTCAAACTCCACCTGAATGTAAAGTGTAAAAGCTGAACCAAGGAGGAAAAAGATAAGGAAGGAAGACTCCATTGTAACTCTTGGATCAGTCGATGGGCTGAACCCCTTTCCTCCTCAGGTTGGGACGCTGCCTGAGGAGACTCAGAAGTGAGAGGGAAGATTACATCATAAATTTTGGATCCGTCGACTGGCTGATGCTGCTTTCGTACCCTTGGGTTTGGAAGCCGCCTGAGGAGACTTGAGACTCTCCCGTCTTCTGGAGTGAGTGATGACTGCAAATTTGTACATCAGAGCTAGCTAAAAACCCCATGCTGTACTAGAGAATTTCTTGTACTGACATCCAAAACCTGCTTTGAAAATGTTGCACTTGAATAAATCCTGCTATTCGTGAACTTGGCTACTTGTTTAGAAGGCTATCGGACCTATAGTTGACAGCCTATTTGTGAATCTGATACTGCCAGAGTCAAGCTTATAGTTGATCACACTATTTGGGAACTTGATTCGCTCCTAGGAAGGCAACCGGATCTATGGTCAACAGACTGTTCATGAATCTGATACTGCCAGAGTTGAGCGTATAGCTAACACAGTATTTGATATCTCCTTCCTCCCCACCAGCAGGGCTTTCAGACTGCAACAGAAACAAATTTGTGTGACTGTGTTATCAACGCCTACAGTTTCTCAGAAATTTAAATATCAGCCTTTTTAGTGAATGAATTCTTATTTTCTTTTGTAAAGCCAAGAATTATATCACATATGACAGAGAATCAATGTCAGAAGAAGAGAAATTGTAGTAATAAACCTTGGAAAAAGAACAATTACATTAGGTGATTTCAACTACATTTATCCTTGTCCAGCTGCCTCAGCTTTGACAAACATTCTGAGAGAAAACGAAAACATTAAAATAGTAAAAAACAATTTTACTAAACAGACCTTCATATTTCATATACGTAAATACTATTTGTATGTCGTTTCATGTCTTGTCAGTAATACCTGTGAATAATACAAGTGAGAAAGTGATAAAGAAATAGTGAAAGTGATGGATTCTTAGGACTGGGGGAAGGAAAGTGAAGGGGCTATCCCTTGTTCTGCAAGAAGGGCATGGAATAAAGCAAATGTGTTAGGAGTCAGTGAAGTTGCAATGGTTTAATGTACTTTAAATAACATGGAAGTTAGATTTGGGGGCTGAATTAAGTGGCATAAGTGTTGATTTAGAGTTAAATAAGGGAAATGAAATTTTCTGTTCTCTAAAAATGCAGTGTTTTACATAAGAAGCCAAGAATTTCAGCTGAGTCTTCCCATGAAGCATGCATAAAATGCTTCATTTCAGTGTTTACAACATTTTAGGCTTAGTTATTAGGGTATGCTAAGTGATTCTACATAATTTCACTTAATATTTTAAAGTTGTCATAGCATATCTCATATGAAACCTAGCAATTTTTAAAAGAAATATGAATTTTGGTGAAGTCCTCATTTTTGCCAGTATCTATTTAAGCTTTCTGACCTCCAGGGGCTCACTGCAGGTCGGTCAAATTCAGAGCAGTGACAAGGCAGGACTTAGAAGAGGGCTCCATTGGTAAATGGCTTTGGGCAGAATAAAGGTGGATTAAAACTACTTCATTTTATCTGCTTTTCTTAAGGACTGATCCATATGAAGTTCAGCTGAGGTTTTAAAATCTTGTACCTTGGCCAAAGCTGCTGTTTTTGTGGTTTGTGTTAGGGAGGCTTTGATAAGTAGTATTGTGAATAACACAGGTGGAAAATTGAAAGTGAATTAAAGCAAATTTTCATCACAGAAGAGGAATGTGGCTTTTCAAATGAAAATCCTTACAAGTTTTACTGCTGGCAATTATTGATACTATGTCCAAAAAATCTAGCCCATCCTTGGACTTATTTTAGTGTGTTCACTTTGATTTTATGAAGGTTCCCAAAGGCACATGTATCTCCATGCTTCCTCAAGAAAATTCAATTATACTCAAAATGAAAGAATTTCAGATAATCTGTCACAGATCTCATTCCCTTTCCCAGCCTAGTAGTAATTCTTTATTATAATGATTGCAGTTCTTTCTAGTACTCTCAAAACCTACCTCACTCGCAAAGTGTGATGAAAAAAAATGCTTTTTGCAGCATGCCCTGAAGAATATCACATTCACAGTACTTCAGTTCATAGATGGGAAAAAAATTGTAAAGCTATGGCAGTCCTGCCAGGGAAATTCTCCTTTATACAAAAGAGCTTTTGCACAAGGTCTTTTGCTGAAATTATCCTTTCTTGCACTTCATTTTATCAAAATATTCAATGGGAAGCTATTATGGGATAGAATAATTTTGGATATATTACAGTTAAGGAGTTGCTCTTTCACTGAATTATTTTTCCAACTTATTTACTGAGTCCTAATTATGATCTCATCTAAAATGTGGTTATGAGTCAATTTGCTTTAGTGCCCACTGTGAAAAAGCATTTTTGACCCTTAGCATTGCAGAAGATTAAAAAGGAAGCTTGAATAGCAAGAAGATATTTCCTAAAGGTATCTGTACCTGGAAAATATCATTTATTTTTCCTATGAAATGAGTCTGATAAAAAAATTACGTTTGCACTTAGTATTATTTTCATATCACAGTACATTACCAAAAAAGGTATTTCTTCCTGTACATCCCATGTGACATGAATGATCAGTTGAGAATGATAACAACAGTGACACATTTCTCATTTCGATCTGTGGTTTGAATAGAAGAGTTTAAAATAGAAAAAAAAGTGTTTATTACTGGCATGTTTGGAACTGAGTACAGAGCAGGGATGTTAGACTAGATGATCTCTAGAGGTTGCTTCCAACCTCAACCATTCTGTGATCCTGTGATTTTGTGAAAATATCTTCCGCCAGTATGTTGACCCATGAACTGAGATACTCAATTTGTTTTGTGTCATTAATTCTCTATATATATGAGGCTTACTCTCTCCTGCTGAAGTCAATGGCAAAAGTATTTCCTCTGGAGAATTCTTTGGGCCTTACACCTTGCAGGGTTATCTCAGACATGACTCCACTCTTCAGAAATCCATGAAAATTTTTCCATTGACGTCAGTGGGTTACATCAGCTCCTTAAATCAAGGCTAATTGAGTGCGATAGCCTGTTTCTGAGGCTCAGAGTGAATTCAGTATGTACAAAGCTAGCAGATCAGTGCATAGCCATTCGCAAACCACGTTGCAGCTTTGTCAAGATAAGAAGCTTTTCAGAGTGTGGAACATGTAGCTGCTTTAAGTCTTTGAATTCATGGGCAGATTGATGTCAAGGATGCCATCTCTTCCTGTAAACTGAAGTGTTAGAGCAAGTTTTCTGTTTCTTTGATGGAAGTGATGTAGTCAGACTACTGCTAGGCTCTACTGGGCTCTGTGACAGGATGGCTGCATGCAAAATGCCTCTAGGAAAGTCTCTGGTCTTGCCAGTTCCTAAATTGTGACCAGAGAGAGTTCCTGTACCAAAACTGTCCTGTTAGTGTAACAACACAGTGGTCAAACAGCTGTGCTCAGGCTTATTAGCAGGGATGTGCCGGGAGAGTATTAGCACCGGTCTGTATGGGGAGCTGTATGTAATAGATCACTTCAAGGTGTGAAAGCCCTGGTGTCTGGAGAACTTTAAAGGAAAAGTAATATTGTGCACAGCTGAGATGACATTTTAAAGGTGCTTGGTGCCACCCAGCTGGAGTCAATGGAAATATTGCTGTTTGACTGAGATCAGATGCCAGCTTAGTACAGAGGTGAGAACTAGACGTAAAACTGCAAGAGAGACTAATGATCATCTTAAATTCTAATGGAGTGTTACCAAACCTTTAAAAGAATAATTATTATAAAAAGAGTTCACTTTTGGGCAAGAGAACTGCATTTAAATTTTATTAAAGGCTTAGAAGCTCCAAATTAAATTCTCACTTTCCTTAAGTTTAAATATCTGTTAAAATGACATCATCATTTATCTAAACTACAGTTGTCTACTTACTTTATGCTGGTGAGTTTTTTTCCTGATTGACTATATATATGAACTCACATACCTTGGAAGGAAAAAACTAGACTAAAACTGAAAAATATATAGAAGAATAAGCTTTACTTCAGCTTAAGAAAGTAATGCATATGAAAGAGCAAAAATTTTTAATGTACAATTCCACCTGATTTTAGACATGAATAAGAAAGAAAAATTAATCAGATGTACGCATATTTATGTAACAGTATATTATGTATACAGTGAGTGTGCTCTATGGAAATTTATACTTTGATTTTGAGAACATGATATGCATTGGTTATAAAAGAGTATCCTCCACTGAAGAGCATGTCTCAGGCTGGCCATCTGATTTCTGTTAAAAGAACCTAATCTTTTCCTAAGGAAGTGCAAGCATTAGAAAAGAAGTGAAAGTATGCTTCGAGATTTCTGGTGTTTACTTAAAAATATTTATTTATGATTTAAGACAAAACAGTCTGTGAAACTCAGATAATGCCTACTGGAGTTGCTTATGCTTTTGTTGAATCCAAATAACCAGAATTAACAGGGAAAAAGAATAGGTTCTCTCTCTAGGTACTTAAGACACACAGAAACTCTTCAGCTTTTAGATAACAGCACTAGGAGTAAAGACCATGTTACAAATAGGAAAAATTACAGTAGTCTAAATTACAAGGCAGATCCTCACTCCAAGTTAATTACCAGAACTAAATGGAAGTCAGTAATACTGTATTGATTAACAGGATTTGGTACCCTATTTGGTGGAGAAAAGGATAAGAACTGCATTAGATCCCTAGAGGAGTTTGTTTAATGTAAGAATCCTCCTTCCTCCAATACTGGTGTCAGGTAGAGTGAGAAGGATTTTAGGAACAAGGGATCCAAGAAAAGGATTATCGGGACCAGAAATCTGGACTGAGGCTCATTGCGGAGAAAGGTTGTGTGCTCACATCTCTCAAAATAGTGTTTTTTGCACTGCTGCTTGGCCTAGTTAGCTCCTGAGCAATGCTATGTCAGTATGGCTATACTGCTTCTACTTCCAGAATTAATAAATCTACTATTTAGTCAGTACCCTTTCCTGCCTGCTAATGGCATGGTACAGCTTTAAATGACCTAAACAGCATCTTGAATATTATTTTAGGGGGATATAAGTGAATTCAGGGTTATGGGCCAGAAATATTGTTTCATAAGCCTTTTTCCATTTACCATCCTAAGCCACTGAAGAGATTCACCTATCTTTCCATAATTTCTGATTTTCAAATGAAGCAGAATTAAACATGAAAGCTTTTGTTTGGAAAAAAGCTTTAATGGTACTGGGTTTTATTCTGCTGCTTACAAGAGTCACTAGCATTCTGAGCAGCTGCAATCAAAGAGGAATTTCCTTATTTATAGGTGCTAAAGATCCAGGACAGGAAGCATAAAACCATGTTTTACTTCTGTTTTTTTTTTTTTTTTTTTTTTTTTTTTTTTTTACTTATGTCTGTTTTCCAAATGTACTTGAGGGAGTGGTTGAATTAAGTAAGTGGTTAGAATTACAAGCGCATAATAGATTTAAGAACCACATTCAAGGTTAATGTATCTCAGCATCCCATTAGATAAAAAAATAGAACTCTTACGAAATTACATTGAACATAAAAATAACCCTATACTAAAAGTTTTACTGCTTTGTTAACTGTATCACATTGTCCCATTAGTGTTCATTATAATGAAGAAACTTAAGAAGTGTGAGTTATGGAGTCAAGACTGTTTCCTTTTAGCAAAAAAAAAGTCTTTGCTTAAACTGTAGTCATTGAATTTAGAAGTGGTGTCTTATGTCTGTATAATTTTAACCATCTTTTTCCTTTTTGCAAATATATACCAGCCAACATAACCAATTAAAACTTATCTCAAAAATCATTAAGAGTCAATATTTTGCAGTATTTTTAGGTGTCATTTAAACCAATTAATGTGTCAATATTCACTACGTGTTTGTGCCCATTTACTCTTTGTGATACTTTAAGCTTGAAAGCAATGATAAAAGAAATACTATGCCATAGTGAAACAATAGATTAAGACTATCTATAGAATTTATTAATATGACAAAGAACTTAAATTAAAAAAGACTGGTAGTTTTTAGAGGAAGTTCTACAACATATTCAAGTCAGTTTTAGAGGGGCCCATTAAATTCTCCAATCAATTGTTCCATAGCACAATCTATGCCTGATGCAACAACCCTGCCAATGCTCTGCGTGGTAATTCAGGATTTAGACAGGGAACTCTTAGTTCTGATATCTACGCAGAAGTCTGGTTTTGTATGAGAAAAAGTATAGTAGCCCTTGTGGAAAAGTGAGAAGCCAGGTCTTGCTCCTTGTTACCATGATGATTGTGCTCTCTTGGCAGCTCGCCTTCTTTATGCAACTAGGATTGCTGGAGTGGATGGTACTCGCATTGCAAAACAACCAGGTATACTCTCCAGGTAGACAGAGAATGTAAATGTGCATCCCCTTTGAGCTGAAGAGAGTATAAAAATCATTCTGAAGTATAAGTATTCATCCTGAGTGAATGAATCAGACAGTGATTTACTGAATATAGTGGGGAACCTTCTCCTCCCACTGCCAAAACAGAGTAGCTCTGACAGATAAAGCTCAGAGCCTAAGCACACGAGCAGACCATGAACCCTGGTCTCTCTATTGACATCTGCTTTTTCTGCAAAGCAGAGTTAGCACTTATGTTCATCTGCTTGGATCACTTAGTTCATTATGAAAATGCAGTAAACATAATAGTTTTTCTTGCTTACATACAATTACATAATTTCATCACATAGTTTCACCTTAGCATCTGCTTCCTTTGTCTAATGCATTTCCCTGTCCCTGAAATGCAGGCTCTCCAAAGATGAGAATAATTTGGTGGGATTCAGTTGCCTGATGAGAGATGCCTAGCGCTGTGCTAGAATAGTTTGTGCCCTTGAATACCATACCTGATCTCCAGCAAATCTCCACAGGGCTCAGCTCTGCCATAGGGTCCTTGATAGGGAATTTTGCTCCAAGGATCCTGGCTATCCTAGGGAGGAGGAGGAAGAGCTTTACACAGCACTACAGAATTTTCTTTCTTTTTTTTTTTTTTGTTTTTGCATGGAGGATTTTGGTGAGATGGCACTAACTAGTAAATTCATGTACAGGAAATAATAAAAGTTGAGTACAATTTATGGCAGTGTAGAAAAGCACAAAAGTAATATAGAGACAAAATTTTTGTCTTTCCTTCCCATGGTGTGAGAGGAGAAAGAAAATCTCAGAATCAAGGCCAATAAGTTTTCTTCGCTTTACTCAGTGAAAAGAAAGAAAATTTGCCTTCAGTTTATTAATAGTTGAGACTAAAACTGAAGGTAACATATTATTCAGTCCTCAATAATTTCTCTGCTAAGAAGATTTTATCAGGCTATCTACTCTCCATACAGCTTAATATCTTCAACTCTGTGCTGCCTCCCTCTCCTAGTAATTCATGTTTATGAGGGCATGCATTTTTGGATTGCTAAAAAATATTATGTAGATTTTTTATAAGAAAAAATACATTACAAAACTCAGGTAGGATAGAGTCTTTTCTGCTGCAGTAAAACTCACATAAGTGAGAACTTTTCATCACGGTCCCCCTCAGATAATGTCTCTCAAAATAAAGCATTTTTTTTTTTTACCTGCGAAAAGAGATTCCTGGTCATGCAGAACACAGTGATTCACTCTGCTCTGGCAGCAGGGACACAGCCCTGTATTTGTGTTCTGGCTCCACTTTAAGTGCGTTTCTGGCATTAGTCCCAAGCAGTGCAGCCCCAGCTAAGCTCTCAGGACCTGCCCTTGTGCAATAGCCTCATCAAACCTCTGTGGAACCTACCAGGAAAGCACTTCCTTCTCTTCTTAACCTGTTGTAAATGAAGAAGGAGCACCATGTCGTGCTTTTGTCTTGTTTCATCTTGTTTTGTTTTGTTAGATCATGTATTTTTCTATAGTCCTAATCCATCAGGTTTGCTGTTCCCTATTTGTTACTTGATTTTGGACTGGACAAATGAACAGATGACTCAGGAGAATGGGATCTTCTGGATCTTCTATTTCTGCACTTGTAAGCCAATACTAAGCTTGAACCATGGAGAATCTTCCTTCAGATCCTTCACAGAATTAAAAAAAATTCTTTTTGAGAAGCTACAAACCTGCTCAAACAACAGTTGATTTCCATTGTGCATACAGCAACGCATCTGTACATCTGTAAGATATCCATATATAAATATTTTACAATTATATGACTTGACTATATGTATACAAAAATCATTTAAACTTCTAGTGAAATATTTTTTCTTTGTATTCTGATGCAACTCCTTAAGTATAAATCCAGAAATTATTGATGATTAACCAGCTGACTGAGGGGAAAATAAACACCTATACATTTTTTTTTGGCTATGTCACAAAGTGTGATTAAGTTAGAAACTGAGATGATACAAGTTAGTGCTCCAGTACATAGGTACTGACTCTTGAATGTAATGCTTCAGAGCTCTCTGAAGACATGTATGTATTCCATCGCGGTGTACAGAAGTGAAAAGCAACCTATCCCTCACCTCTCTCTCCTGGCAACAGGATGCTGAGTGGTAGAGTTTTGAGTAATTAAACTTACAGTGCCGTGTGCTTTATTTCTGTTATGTCAGCGCTTGAGATCTAGGTGCTTTCCCTATACTTTCCTGGTACATACACACTTCATCACTGAATTTTATGCCTTTTATTTATGAAAGGAGAGCACCACAAAGTTAAGCAGAAAAGGTGTCATGTCCAGTTTCGTACTGGAGACAGTGGGTATTCCCAGCCTGCATGATCACGGTAAAGTCCTTTTTCTACCTCTTTCCTTCCTGGGTCTTCAACAAAAACCTTCATAAGATATGCCATAGAGTCCTATTTCACACAGAAAAAGAATCTTTCATGACTTTACATTACCAAGAACCTCAGTTTTCATTCACTCTGTCATAACAACTGGAGGGCAATGGAAAACCTGTCTTTGCCTTTGTATTATGAAGCTTAATAACATTTTTGTCATTCTCTCCCATGTACTGTATAAAGGTTCAAGTAATGTTAGATTCAGTTCTGTTTAAAATCCATTAATATTCAAAATATTGTCCTAGAGAAGCATAATATGTGTTATATGGATTATATAATATAACAAATCAAGATGTCACTATCATGCACAAAAAAAAAAAGAAAAAAAAAAAAAAAGTTTGGTCATAGAATCTGTTTCAGAAGAATAACTTTTATTTAGCACATGGCAAGAAAGATCCCAAAGTGTCCAGGTCATGGCTGCTTAGCAGCAAGAAGCAAAGCAAAGCTTCCCTGTGCTGGGATGGGGATGAGAGCACTACTTTGCCCTTCAGGAAATGTTACGATTGCATTTGTGACATGCATTTGGGGTAAGAGGAAGACAGAAGTGGAGGTAGAAAGGAAGACGAGACATTCATGGCTTCTCTCTGTGTAAGCAGAATAATGTCTAAGCATAACACAAAAAAACTTGAAAGTTTCTCCTAATGTGTCAGATGCCTGGATTTCTAGCTGTGCTCCAGTAGATTGTATTTTACATCTTCATCCCTCTGTGACTTTTAGTGACATCCTGTTGGCAGCAAGACTAGCTACAGTATTTCAGCATTTCTTAAAATCATATGTTTCAAGATCTGGGTTTTGACAACTACCTCAGTGGTTCCTAATAAGCGCTTGGGACAATCCACATTGCAGATGATGTATACACTACCAGACACAGAGCTCCCACAACAGACTGAATGATACTTCAACAATCTCTTGGTCTGCCACTGAGAACAGACATGCCAATTTGGATCTGGCCACAGATTGACCCTAATTTCATTTAAGAACATACAAGAAAGGCATATTAAAGATACAGTAAAACGTACTGATTACTCCAGTATTGAAACTCATGCATTTTCCACTTCTATTTTATTGTTCTTAAGGAAAAGTATAACAAATGCAAAGGATTACAAATCAGACCTGAGAATAGATAAATAATGATAAACAGTAACTGCCAAGCTACTGATAAACAATAAGTAAACACTGATAAACAATAAATGTAATCTCAAATGAGGTAAATAAGTGGTTGGTTCATATGTAAAACTGAGTCTGAGACAATTCAGATGGACAAAATATAACTTCTATTTCCAGGCAAGATACACTAAGAATATTAGATGTAGTCATTGCCTATAGCTTCGTAACACCAAATTTGCTTGCTATTTGCTATTGCTTATGGCTATTGATTGAGAAAAATTATGGAGAGTCAGATTTATTTCTTGTAACTTTATTTCTTTAAAGATTAGCTATCTAATCTAAGTTTATAATTTGCAATACTTCTATTGCCAGAAAGAAAATAGTGTCGAGTATCTGTGTGCAGTTCTAGTGAACTGAGATACATATGCTAAGTATGTATGTATGTGAGACACAGGTCTTGATAATATAAGATGCTCAATAATTTCACAATAACACAGCTCCCAATAATTTCTCTTTCACTGTACAGGAAACAGGTGAAGATGAATTGCTTCAAGTTAAGATTATTCCAAAGTTAAGTAAGATGAATCCTACCCTGAAATGTTGCCATGGTAAACTATGTAAAAAATAATAAATGTCTTATTCTTCAAATCTGTTTCAGAGAGCATAGATATATGACAGAAAATGTCCTGATGTAACAGCATCTTTTAAATAACAAAATATATTCTCTTTTAGTTTGCCAGGAGCGTCTTATTACAGCATAGATCAAATGTGACTAGGTGGAAATAGCCAAGCTGCAGGTGCAAGTCAGGAGTAGGTAAAGCTCTCAATCTATTTTGCTAGAGGTTTGATGAGAGGCAAACAACAACAAACAAACAAACAAACAAACTCCTCTAACTTTAATCAAACCAATGATATTTGGATAGAACATGCTAAAATGAACACACTGCTTAAATTCTGATTAAACTTTGTTAGCCCTCTTTCATTTTGCACTGCCATATTTATACATCACAAGCTCTCAGACTCTGAAAACATCGACAGAAATCCACACATGCATCTACTAGTCTAAAAGACTTTGTGACAGATCAAGTGGCTATTTTGAATTAAATGTCAAAAAATAATTTTTTTTTTTCCTGACAAACTGCGTAATTACTGAAAGACACACTCAGGTCACTGAATACCTTTTCAAAGACATGTTCCTTAAGAAAATGAAGAGGTAGAAATGTTTATAGGCTTACTTGGCACACCATGGCACTAATATATGTATCACTTAAGTGTCCCTTCACACCTCTCACTTGAGCTTAGCTAACAATCAGTATGTGAAAATCTGCAGCCAATCATTTCTCTATAGAGGAATATTTTCCCTCTCCCGCCTACTGCAGATGAAACGCTGCTCTCATTGTTTTGGCTTTATCTGAGCCAAATGATCTGAGTTAATCATTTGACTTTTGCTTGAGTAAAACTCAGCAGTACAACAGAGAACAGGGGCACAATTAATAACTGCCTTGTCTTCAGGAAGGAAGTGAAGACAGATGATGTAACTATCATAACTACTTGCACACATGAAGAAGTTACCACTATTTAATAAATGATTATACATTAGCTGACCTTTGGATGTGCTCTTAATCTGAGAGCATACGGGGGTAGGATAGTTTGAACTAACCCCTTCTTATTGTGCACTAAGTTAAACCTTGCAGCTGAGGGCTATCAATATGTACATGAAAACTCACTTCATGTCAGCTGACATGCAATAATTTATTACTATGGTCATCTCCTAAAATGTCAGGGTTCCAAGGTTAATGTACTAATGGCTGCAAAGTCTTTCCCTCCTAAGAAAAATTCATTATCCAAAGTAAAATTGAGACTGTGGACCAATTTCCACTTCCTATTACATCACTCTACCACCTTATCAAAACTGGAGTTATTTTGGCTTCTCAGAGTTCAGTGAAATAAGGAATTAGTTCATGCAATGCAAACCAGAATTTCTGTCTTTTCTAAAAAAAAAATTAAAATAAACGAGAACTAAGAGTTTTAGAGACTTTTCAATTACATTTCTCAACTATTCTCATATATTCACACCTTCTTTCTTAATGCAGATATTCTTTTGAAGACTGCGCATGTTAAATTTATAGTCTGTACAGATATTATTGCAGCTGGAATGGAATTTTAGGTTTTCTCCCATGATCACACAAGGGTTTCATTTAAAATGAAAATGATTGAAGCAATTGCTTTAAAGAATTACTAAAAGCAATCTGAATAACTGGATCTAAATAGCTTTATCTGATCTCGCATCCAACTCATTTAGCACACGATTAATACAACTAGTGTGTTATTGCAGAGGTCTGGTTATGAGAATGGAGATTTCTGATTCTAAGGCGACAGGTGGGAATTCACACGTGCTGCAGAAATCAGGCACTAGTACCATTAACGATGGTTACCAGGGCTTCCCTTCTCTCTTGCAACTCTCCTGTGGGTTTCAGTGAGACTACTCATGCACTCACTTAATTTATATCATGAACGGAGAGCAGAATCTAGCCGTTAGATTAATTAATAGTCTGATTAATTTTTTCATACTCTAAGCCTGAGGGAGCTATGAGCACCTTAGCAAAAATTAATCATAACTAGGAAATTGCAGAGGTTTTTACAAGTAAAATAATAATGTGGTTCAATTCTGAAAATAATCTCACTTAATTCAGTCTCCCCTCATTCCTAGTTTGTGACTCATGTCAGTTCCCTTGCATTTGAACAAGATATATACAGGTTCATTTTATTTCTTTAAGCAGAATATTTAATTTACATTCAGAAATTGTCATGGTAAACTTAACTAAGTTGTAACTGTTTCATTGGTATGACTTCCAATTTAATTTGGCATTATCTCTTTTCATGTAGGAAGCACAAGATTCCTGGAAGAGAGTAAAAAATTTTCATATAAAAAAGAAAAAAAAAAGTGACCATTAGGAATTAGGTGACTAAGAATGAAGGTACATGGATAAAAGCAACAAAAAAAATCCACAACCAAACAAGCGTCACTGCAATAGGTGCTTTTTGATCAGGCTCTGTTCCAAACATTGTCGTAAGGGGTTTTCTGGATGCAATTTGAATTCACACGCTTATGTTCTCTGTTAGAGTATATTGTTTTAAAAACACATTTCTACCTTTAAGAGTAATGGTAAGAACTGCAGGGGGAATGGTATTTGAATCTACTGAAGTCAGCCAAATAATCATCAACAATTCTAGTTTGGTGGGAGCAGGAATTAGCAGAAATTAGGCCTGCCATCAGAGCAAAAGTCTTTCAGTTTACCATATAACAGTCAGTGGAGCAGGTACCTACCATTACTGTGCATGTTTCTCAGAAAAAAAAAAAAAAAAAAAAAAAAAAGTTCTAAAATATTAGGTAGATATATTCAGTAAAATTGCTTTTTACTTTAGATAATTGAGGGGATTTTGAAAGAAAAGTGCTCAGTGGAATAACTGACCAGGAACCGGATTCTGCAGCAGTTACTCAGAGTTAATTGTTATTACTCTGAAATCATTAGGAATGAGAGAGACAGAGAGTTTTTAAAAGGAAGGTAATAAGGGCCATGTTAAGCACATCCCTAATAACCTGATGAAGTGCCATAGAAGAGTGGATGAAAAGAATTTTATCATTGTATTCTAAATTTTGATTCAGGTTAATATGGTACTTTATGACTAATTTTATATCTGTTTACTATTATGGCCTAATTTGCAGATTAATACATAAATTTTACAACAGTGGGACAGTCTTTTAGCCACAGTAATCGATCAGTAATACCCAGCACGAGCAACAGCAGTGCCTGGCCAGGTATGATATCCTGCTGCTGCATACTGAGAAAAGAACAAAACAGAAGCTGTGAAATTTTCTTAACTCTGTGTTATTCTGTGTTGACAATAATTAATTGAATGCAGTTACCGCTCTGTAAACATTTAGTCTCCCATCAAACAAATATTAATGTATGCAGAGACCTACAGATGAGAATGATCCTCAAAACAAGCGGTTGTGATAGGTGACAGGGTTTAGGCAGTCTCTAAAGTTGAATTCTGCTCAGTATCAAAAAGTACCATGAGCTCCTGCACCACCTAAGCAAAACCTGTCCTTTCATCTGCAGCAATCCTGGAATGAAGAATGGCTCCTAGATAAAGGATTTTGTTTGTTTGTTTGTTTGTTTTGTTTTGCTTTTTTTTCCCAGATATTTTATGCACCAAAAATGCAGGCAGACAAAAATATCTAGAAATACCAACCTAAAGTGCATTGCAGTTATGTGATCCTGTTGTAGATAAGCCAGAGAAAAAAAAAATCTTAATGACTTTTAAGTCAACTTTACATAAAGACAGGTGCAAGACTGCAATTTGATTGCCTGGAAGAATTGTCTATGATCATCTAGACTGAATTTCTTTATGGCATCAGCTAAAAGAACTGCTTAGAAAGCGTAAAATCAATGAACTCATGAAATCTGTGAGACCATGAACAGGTCTATCAGTCCTTTCAAAAGGTGAAGTTAGTTTTCAGTCTGCTGGTGAAAGCCAGCTGCAGCTGGTATCCTTCACTTTCTCAAATTGCCTCAGAAAATCTGATATTTGGCTTGGATACTACTATTGTCTTCTGTACTATTCTTTCTGTACTCTGAATATTATATTCACAGTTAATTCTCTCTCTGTGAAAGAGGTATATCACCAGAAAACTACTTGATACTGTAAAAGGGGGCCTGATGATCAGGGGCCTGGAACATTTGCCCTCTGAGGAAAGGCTGAGAGAGCTGGGCCTGTTCAGCCTGGAGAAGAGAAGGCTGAGAGGAGACCTGAGCAGT
>JAYECN010481039.1:0-16621 GCA_035222435.1 Microcambeva ribeirae
AGCGCGCCCGAGCGGCTGCGAGAAACCTGCGCCGTGGCCGGTCGGCGGCCCGCGGCCGGCCCGGCACGCCAGCCCTGGTCCCGGGGCTGCCGTTCCGACACCCCCAGTGCGTGGCGGGGAACGCTAGCTGACTGTAACGCTAGGGATACCTTGCTGCTGCAGGAAAAAACACGGCCAGAACACGGAAGAAAGTAACGCCGCGCTTAACTTCTTAAATGTCCCCTTCGAAGCCTCCTTGCTGAGGCAGAAGGCTCAAAGAGCCAAGAGGGCTACAATACTGACTTCGAAAAAGTGGGGGGGAAGACGCAAAGGGCAGAGGAAGATTCACCATAATGGCATGGGACCACATGAGATTGCAAAGCAACTTATGTATCTCTGGGAGATAAAACAAACAAACAAACAAAAAAAAAACAGTAGAAAAAAAAATATGTAGAACCAGAACAATCCATGAACAGGAAGTTCCTCACTGGACTTCTTCAAGGACCAGTGACTGGACTTCTTCCAGGCATAACCGATCCAGGTTCATCACATGCTGAACTTCCTATCTACAAGTATTTTATCTGGACACATATAGGATGCAGGAAAGCCACAATTCAAAACTGTATTTTTGACACACATGAATGCACCAACAGCCTGTCACTTACTAATTTCAGGACAACACCAATAAAGTACATCTTCAGCTGTCATAGACCCTGTGCACTTTGGAAGTTAACGAAGTCGGACAACAGAAACACCTGAGTAAATCATGTCCACAGGAGCAAAATATCTATGAAGTCACATGGAAAAAAAGGTCCCCCCTCTCAATAAGGAACATGGAAACTTTGTCCAAGTTAAAGAAAACAAGTTCCACTTTTTCTGTGCAATACACAGCAGTTACAACTCATACGGATTATTCCGAAAAGGAGAAGACCACTCAAGAGAGGAAGCAGGATGTGATTAACTGCACACAAGACACCTGAAGCAGAAATTCAGAACAAAAAACAGGGGAAGATTTCTGCAGATTTGACAAGTAAGTGGAAGTAGAACCATCAAGTATCTTAGGCACTTTCTTGAAAAGTAAATCACAAGAAAGCCTCAAAGAGTTTTTGTTGAGGCACTTAAAATTATTTATTCAAAGCGCAACATCTACCAGGAAGAATTGAGGGAGGATCATTAGAAGCACACATAAGACTGCTGAGAAGTCAGTACAGTTTTGTATTCAAGTAAAGAGATTTAAAATTTTCTTCACTGCATTCAAAACCAACGTGGCACCCAGTGGCCACACAGGAAAGGAGCTCCCTCTCCCATAGCAAAGTTTCCTCTCCCAGAATTACTTTAGTAAGTGCCTTAAAAACCTACTCTCCGGCTGCAGATTTTAGTTTTCCTTGGAGAGCTATTTCATAAAGCTCACAACTCCAGAAACTAAAATTTTCCAATGCATTTCTTCCTTTGCTGCCCACCCTCAACAGAAAACTCTGAACCAGAAAAAAATCTGTATTTCATTTTAGCTAAAGAGGTTTCTGATTGCCCTTTGGTGTGACAAAGTGATCCTCAGAAAAGGCAAGTATCATCAAGCAGTTACTGTTTCAGAGGTGACTAGTTTGACTTCATCTAAGCAAGTCAAGTGCAGGTAACTGTGCAAGGGCAGCATTTGTAAGTATTCATAAGCACGAAAACCTGCAAAGCTGGAATGCCAGAAGAGCTATGCTGGAACACCAAATAAGTTTCAAGTAACTTCAGAATTCCAGGGATGTCCTGTCTGGAGCACAGAAATCATTTACAAACTTCCAGTAGTTACAGAAAGCTCAATTTTCCCCTGGATCCCGAAGAAACTCGTATCTAGCATTTATGGAAACAGGTGCTGTCCTCAACAGCAGGACAGCAGAACTGTTGACAACTACTGCTGCATTGCCATAGTAAAGATACAAGGAAGCATTTTTTAACTGTTCTATTCCAGAAATGTCCAAGAGGATGCAGCAATCTCTTGTATCAGATCATCACCATAAACATTAACATCTGCTACAGATTCTAGTTTAAAAAAAAAAAAAAAAAAAAAAAAAAAGTTGCATTCAAAGTTGAAAAACTGCAAGAACTGGGGAAACTGCGGCCATGGCCATAAGATTATCTTCTTGACCACGCCATATAAAGTCCAATAATACCAAGGCCACAAGTCTGTCACAATCCACACTTTGAGGCAGACTCAGTCTCCTGCTGTCACTATTCCTAAGGCCACACCACACAGAAAAGCAAACTGAGGAAAGGCACTATTCAGAATCAAGTCAAGGGTCTAAATTTTAGCATTATCACTTATGAATGCAGAGTAAGAACGACTCAGCTGTTTCACAAGATGTATCTCTATGTATTTCCCTGCCTCAGAATTAAGTTCCTCAGCTTCAAAATAGTCTAGCATAGTATCATAAATCAGGTGTTTCCAGAACACCTTATCCAGCCTTACAGTATGTGCACTATTTGAGACTGGCACCAGCCTGACCTGTCACTAAGCCCAGATGAGCGTTTGCGCCATCCGAGACACTGTGTTCACAGCTCCGTGAGACGACTGCTGTGCGAACACGGCGCGGCTATCAGCAAGCAGGAAGTTGAGTCCTTATAAACACAAAGCTTTACTGCAATCCTGGAACTTGTCAACCACGGCTACAGTCTTAACACGCAGATATCCTTAAAAATCCATTATTACTGACAAGTTTGTCACAAGTTTTTGACCACTAAAGTGGCTGCAAGAATACTGCAAGTCTGTCCAGTTAAGGTCTAGGCCATAATGCCCATACTACCAAGGCATTCAATGAGCCTTCCAACTGCAAGTTATACAGGAATATTTGTTAAATAAGCTTTTATTACCAACTTCTTGATCTTGCACTGTTCTTTCAGCACAAATATAGCACTGAAAGCAGCAAAGCAGAAACCTAAAATCTAGAAAGAACCGGACATCACGACCAGGCTGGTTCTGTTACATAAGAACATCATTAATAGACCCTCTGCACAGACTCTTTTCTCTAACTTCTCAGAAAAGGAAACACCTGGGGTTACAAGCCAGTAAAGATGACACAAAATTTAAGTTGCAGTTGAATTCTCTTCCTGATGCAAGAATGTTACTGAGAACAACTGTACGTACCCACGTACGCTTAAGTGCTCCGAGTTGTAGAGCGGTAGCAAACACAGCTGGAGGGGGATCATTTTGTTCCATTATCATTGATATTCAACTTGTATAAGCGCAGTAGATCTCTCAGCAGAGCGAGAACTCATATCAGGGTAGTTGCAACATGGTGTCCAAGTTAATTCACATTCAGAGGAGAAATTCTCAACCCATGAGTGTGTTAGTGCCACCTAATTCTCATACAAAGGCAAGTACTCCGTGCTTCTGCCATAGCCTATCTCTTTTTCTTCTGTCTAGCAAACTGGCAACTTGACCTGAAAGTATAGCCGAGTTTACGGAACGCCCAAGCTCTTGCTTTTAGTCAGCACAGTGTCCCACAACAACCTGCTCTCTGCTTCTAAAACCGCTATCAAGCTGTCAGTGTCAGGAAATGAAGTTCAATCCGTGGGGTGCATCACCACTACCTCCACTACACCAGATGCGCAATCATTTTGTTGCAAGAGGCAATTTCATCGAACAGTGTCTCAGAGAATGAAGGATAATGCTGCTTTGTTTATTCCCTACAGACACATGCCATAAGCAAATGCAAGAGTTTAACGAGAGCTAATACTTAATTTTAAACATACAATACTTAACAGATGCAAACTTATCTTAAATAAACAAAGGAGATTCCAGGTGCAAGTTCAGATAAAGGAAGTCAAAAGGAAGCAGTTTTAATTATAATGAAAGAAGGTATATAAAAGCAAACAACAACAGGTAATAACGAAAAATTTTAAGCAGATGTACAAGACTGGTTCCAACCAGTCTTAGCAGTGTAAATAATAAAATTTTGCCTTTTAAAAGAAATTTGCCTTAAATATACATTTTTTTTTCATGCATTCATTTAATTTAGGGGAGGAGTTAAGTCTTGACTCATCATTTATTCACCTCTTCCCTCCTTAAGGATGACTATCAGCTTACATGATAGTATCAACTGGTGGAAAAACAAATTTAAGAGATTAGAGACAAACATACCAGCATTGTTGTCTTTGTAGTTCAATATTTTTCCATCAGATCGTAATCCTGGAGGGGCTCATTTTCAGATCCCTATTTTTTCATGCAGGTCTTCTACCTCCCTGTGGCAATAACATTTTTAGAATTAAAACAGACTTTCACCTTGCACCACAGGGAGGATTTCTGATGGAACACAAAATTCAAAAATGTGGTGGCAGTTCACAAATTGGATGGTATCTCAACTTCTCTAAAGCAGTATTTTTGTTTTCTCTCCTTTGATATTAATGTTGTGATTAAAAAAAAACTGTACTTGCTGTTCTGATGATCAGTTAAAAAAAAAAAAAAAGGCGGAGGAAATCAATTGTAATGATGTAGCTCCAGAAAATCTGTGACACTTCAAAAATACTATTATTCTACTCCTTAAATATTCATCTTTTGCCTTGTTTGACTAAAAGACTAGGCATCACCTATATGGAAGTCTAGCAGATTGGGCACTGCATGAATGATAAATCCAAAGACTGAATTAGCCAAAATATGCACCAAGATTAAGGACTGTGTGCCATGGCAGTCAAACAGAACTATACAAACGGTTGCTTCTAAAAAGGCAGCAGATTCTGCTGACACATGAACCACAAAGGTTTTGCTGATTAAAGCCTAAACTTGGGGGGCCATCTACTTTGAGAAAAGACCTCTACTCCGGAAATATAAGTGAACAAAGTTGAATAACACAAATGAATTAAAGGGAGGGATTAGTACAATATAAATGTAATCACAGTTGCAGTAAACTGCAGAGTCACAAAAGAGTGCTCAGCCAGCAGTAGCCTGAAGTATAATTCCTAAGAATGATATCACACACAGGAGTAGTGGTGCAAATATTACTTCAATCTAATGCTCATACTTTGATTTTAAACTTTAATAAGAGGTGCTGCTTGTTTCCACTGGGAACATCATATAGACACCTGAAAAGACCAAATTGTTTACATTTTTCCTAGGCAACTCCTTTGTAAATATTTTTTCTACTCCAGCCACACAGGCTTTTTTTTTTTTCTTCTTCTTCTTCTTCTTGAAATGGAATGGAAAAAAGACCCCATCTTTTAAGACTTTCTTGTCTGTTGCAAAAAAATGTGTCCACTTTTACTGTTAATAAATAAACCATAATCAATAATTCCCAATTAATGAATCAGGACAGATTAATAGGAGAGAGGCCGGAAGGATTCTAGCAAATAAAAAACATTATCTAACTAATTTATAGACATGGTTATTTATAGTGATTATGCAGCATATTTTATTTGAATCATGATCTCAAAAATACGGTAAGTTTTTAAATTCAAATGCTGTTTTAATAAAAAAAGCTACAACGTAGGCCCCAATTTTGGCCTTGGATCTGCACTGCCAGAGTCCCTGCAACACACACAGACTCAAATCCAGTCACAGAATCGCAACCTACAAAGAGAACTCTCGAGCACACAGCACAGAGCAGCGTCATAAGTAAATTTTTACCAGATCAGCTGGCCCATTATGTATATCACCAAGGGTACTGATCTGCATCTCTGAAGGCTAGAAACACTGCATTTTACTACACAACATAAACTTAGATTAGTTATAAAGTAGCTCAGGGCTCTTGGAAGAGATATTTTGTAAAAAGCAATAGAGGGTGTAAACAAGTAGTCAATGAAATTGTAAATAGGCTGTCACAAGAAAACAAAAAGAGAAAAAAAAAAGAAAAAAAAAAACGGGTTCATGGCCTGATATATGGTAGAGGCCCTGACAACTATACCTAGATTATGATATGGGAATACATATAATTTCAACTACTGATAGTAATTCTTTCTGATGTATACTGTCCATGGAGTCTGCATCTAAAAAAGGTATTAATGCTCCTCCTTCCTCCTGCAAGAGCTGTATGTTTATCAGTTATCATGGGGATTTTATTCTGACACTTCTGAAGTACAAGTCAGATGAGATCAATATAACAATAGATTTTTTTTTCAAGCATACCCAGAAATCAGTTTGCTGTACATATCTAAAATAGGATTCCACTAGCATAATTAAGGCAAGTTCTTTTTAAAGTGAGAATCTTAAATGAGCATCTTAAAAAAGTTCTTTAAATGTGTATTACTATACAGTATTTCCTTCAAAAATAACTTAATGCACTTAGAAACCTCTTTCACTCTACTTTCTGATTAGTATTCACTATGACTTCTTTTTTACCCTCCAACACCAAATAGCTTCTGACTCAGAGCCCAGTATCTTTTAATGACAAAAATAAAAATTTTAAAATACACTTAGATTCACACTCCTGCATCTCACTGCTAGCAGTAGCACACTGCCCAAGTTAACGCTTCCTGGGGCCTCGATACTCCCTCTCCACGAGCTTTACCTCTCTGCAGGAACAATTAATTCATAAAGACTCTTTGTAGTATGAGAACTTGGTCAACTGACATACTCCCACAAGACTGCCTCCATCAGAGCAGTCTAACCCATGCACATCTTTTAGCTATAGTAGTTACAGATTCTGTGCAGGACCATCTTTCACTGCAGGGTAAAATCAGAGCATGAAAACTGCACTGGATAAAGAGCACATATACTATCCTCTCATCTTTTAATGGTTATTTGCAGAGGGAAAGACATGCAATGGGAGACTGCATCTCTCCTCACAGACTTTCTGGAATCACAAGTCCTAATATTCATTACTGGCTTCTAAAAATCTTCATTAGATTAGATTCCTCATCTACATTCCTGTAATTTGGCTTTTGAGTACAGATCATCTTTCACTGAAGTTTTTATATCAAAATTATTAGCACCCAGTTTTAAACACCATAAACTTTTGCAAACATTTCAAATGTTACTATCCTAATTTTTTAAGAACTAAATTATAAAGTGAACGTTATCAAAAACAAAAAATCTCTTAACCTGCCCTGCCCCAAACTCTCAATATTAAATATATCAGTTTATAATTTTTAAGAGTGTCTTTTCAAATACAAAGACTTGCAAGCAGTCATGTTTCTTTCTGTGAGTAATAGCTTAAAAAAAAGAAACCTATAAAAGAAAATTGTAGTTTCCACCAAGTTATTGTGGACAAAAATGGCACCTTAAGAAATACGGAGTTGATTTGCATTAACTCTTTATCCTAAGATAGTTCTGTTAGTCATTAAATTATCAAAATCTTGCTCACAAGGAACAGTATATTTGATGTTCAAAAACTGACACCTTTCAATGCAACAGTCTTCAAAGCATGAGCAGTATAGTTTTCAAAGTCAAATACATGAAACTCAGCTTCTCTTAGGAAGAATACTCTCACTTCTCACCTTAGAAGTTTTACTACAATAACTATAAAAAGGCAAGATACACATTTCATATTTTTTCTTTACATTACTCAAATTTGTAGTTAGCTTCCTTAATTCAAAACATATTTGAGTAAACTGGAATTTCAAGCATTCTCCAAAAATGTGAACTGTTTTGTGTAGACCTTACTAAATTGATGCATATATTTTACATGAAGTAACCAAGGAGATTAAAATCCACACTCACTACAATGTATGGACAATTGCACACACTGTTTAGGGAGAATCTTCAACTTAAACCCACCTAATCTTATGGGAACAGAGAAGAGGTATTTACTGTGCTACAAAATCAAAAAAAATAAAAACAATAATAATAAAAACTCACTAAGACTTTTTTTTTTTTTTTTTCTCCTGACGGACATTATGATTTTGAATTCCTATACTGGATTAGGCAGCCCTGGGATACAAATGTCAGTGATCCTTGTTCTAATCAACTGGACTCACCACTTTACTATAGAGTTCCCAAGAGAACCTGTCCTCCCTTTGGCCACACATCTACATATTCCATATTAGCACAATAATCCAGCAGAAAGTTAAACCAACAAAAATATTGAATAGTTTAGGGTTTCCTTGGCTTCCCACCTTCAAAATTAGCATACCGAAATGCTTAAAAGAAGCCCAACAAGCATGAGAAGCAGCACAAGAGAGCAGGCAGGAGGGACAATAGGACTGGCAGCACAGCAGCAGCCTGGCAGTCAGAAGTTATTTGGGCCCCACTGGAGCAAAGTTTTTGTTTCTTAAGACAACCTAAGCAGACTTTGCTCTTCATGAGAAGGTTTAAAACTCAAAATCATATAATTTAGAGGGAGGTTAACAGAAAGATACCTCCTTATTTCTAATTGGGTTAGCTGTTTCTATGCCTTTTTTTTTTGCCACATTTCTACGCCCTTCTACCACATTTCATTTGTAAACTGTGATTTTATCATACAGCTGAGTTGATTTTATCCCTTTGTGCTTTATGCCCATAAAAGGAAAGTCCAGCTCCATTCTACCAGCCACAAAGGCCTGCCACTAAACCACCCATAAAACTCCTCTTAGACCAAAAAGGCAGGAGCACACAGCAAGGGACAGTATGGGGAGGGGAGAAGGAAAGAGCTGAAAGATAGGGCAAGTACAACAGCACAGTCCATACTGCCAGCTGCCCCACAGTTATTTGGTTCAGGCACACTGTCAAACTAAATTCTAACCAGCTTCCTGGCTTATCTCATTCTTTAAAACTCTATGTTTAGGTATCTAGTTAACACCTTGCATATATAGGGACAAGCAAATAAATGGAGATCTCCTTACTAATGAGGGTGCAGACGTGTTGCAACACAGCATCCTAAGCCTAAGGTGACACTTTCCCCTACCAGGGCCTCAAACCTGTTGCCACCAAAGCTAAGAAAAGGTAACTGTAGTGGGAACAGATGCGATCCCAGGTCATGATCTCTACTTCATGGCCAAAATTATGTTCATCTAGGAGTTCTAAGAGTAAGCTGTACAGAAACCCTAGTGGAAAAAAGCATTAAAGTCTACCTGTTTCCACAGTTTCAGTCTCAATTTCTTGCTCCTCTGCTACATCTTGCATCAGGTAAGTCTCGTCATCATAAACCAGGACCTGAGCAGCATAACCCTGTTCTAGTCTGGCACTAGGAACTGGCTCCACAATCACTGCTGGGAATTCAGAGATTGGCTCATTTTCCTATAGAAAGGAAAAAAAAATAAATAAAAAAAAGCTCTAAATATTGCACTGTTGAAATTCTAAATCTTTTCTTCTTTTTCTTTTATTTTCTTATATATTTGTGTGTAATAATAATAATTCAGAATATTTTTAAAAGAAGCTTTCTTTTCCTAAAGCAAGAGAGTATACAATCATCTACCAAAGGCACTTTCCTGAATCCCAAGACACTTTTCTGGCCTTAAACACTCAGTTTAAAGCACTGGACAGTTTTAAGGTATTAGAGAGACCTTCTAGTTAAGGCATTTTTCTCCCTCTACTTTATGAAATGTAATCAAAGTAATGTAAGCAATGTACCTACATCTGACTGTATTTTATGAACACTCATGTTTTGGATTAAGTGCATAAGTCAACACAAAAGAAATAGCTACTTCAAAGCCCATATGTCTACCTCTACTTATTTACACACCAAAATTTTTGCAACAGCATATTTAATCTGTTAAAGTGTTGCAGAAGTAGAACTCTGCCAGATTCAATTTACTACAGGCTGGAGAAAGTAGTATTTTTCTGTTACCAATGCAAAATATGAACATTTAAGCAGCACTTTGAAAAAGGTCCTTCTGTTGGTTTGCTCGGATTATCTTACCTCAAGATACATTCAAGAACTTTATAAACATATTTGATACAGAATTTAATTTTGTAAGTCCAGCTTACAGCTGCAGACTGCAAACTTCAGAACGTACACTTCCACTGCCCTGTAATAATAAAGATTCTAATAAAATGAAACGGACTACTCTCTTCCTCCCCACACAATAATCTCTAGCCCATTTTACAGAGTTTAAAGTGACTTTTTCTTTCAAATCAGGACAAAAGCTATTAAGTTTATTGATAAATACATTCTTTTTATTTTTCTAACCTCCTGATTTTTTATTCCATTGTTGTCGAACTCCAAGCCAGGGCTGCCAGTGTCAACCATCGCTGATGTCACGGTGCATTCCCTGAAGAGGCCAAGAGCTCTCTATCCCAAAGATGGGATGTTGTAATGGGGACAGCCTGAAGTTAAAGGCTCAAATTCACAATCCACTCGTCTCAAGCAGCTAGGCAGAGGTGGCTGTAACACAAAATAATTTGAAACAAGTTATTTACATAGTTTATACCCAAAAGTCTTTCAGCTTCGAAGCAAGCTGTTTGGTGCTTCTGTATGAAAAGAGGGCATCAGTGAGCATAACAGATAGGACAAAATGCAATGACCTTCCTAGGTTAACAACAATTACCGCCATAAACCACAAACCTCACACCAGCCTTTAGCACTAAGTTACTTTTTGGTTCTTTGCAATTTTTTAAATTTCATATATTATTTCTAAAAAAGCATAATACATTTAGACAGTTTCCACTGTCCAGGGACATGAATTTCTCATTAGAGCCAAACAACAATGCACTTCTTGGACATATATATATATATATATATATATATATATATATATATAGGGTTTTTCTGAGTCAATTCTTTTCCCTATTAACTTAGGAAGATTTTTTTTTTTTATTACTCTTTTTCTTTTT
The DNA here is from genome assembly GCA_035222435.1 of Microcambeva ribeirae. Taxonomy (NCBI): domain Eukaryota; kingdom Metazoa; phylum Chordata; class Actinopteri; order Siluriformes; family Trichomycteridae; genus Microcambeva; species Microcambeva ribeirae. The sequence continues at coordinate 10,646 of JAYECN010481039.1, forward strand.
TAATTCCAATAGTTTCATAATCTAAATAAAGCTTTCACACACACTGCCCAAAGAATGCATACATAACAACACACCTCACAAACACATACTTTCTTTTCTACAGGTTTCTTGGAAATAAAAAGCATCACAGCAGTCTCACCTTTTTTTTTCTATAGGGAAAAGGTTTGATTTCAAAAACAAGCAGTTCCAGATCATGCTGATTTAAGTTGGTTATATGGATTCATTGGGTTTATAAAGATACGTAACCCCAATTTTTGTGATTTTTTTTTAAGATAGATTAACAGCAGCAGAGCTTTTTTTTTTCTAAACGACTGCTATTTTATTTATGCTATATAAATATTATTGTTCATATCCTGTCTTTCCAAGGGACAAATAATCTGTGCTCATAAACCCTGGGTTGTCAAGAATGGTTTACTACTTCAAGATGCAAAGTTTGGCTTCTTAGTAGCACAACAGAAAGCACATATTCCACATGAGACACAAGAACCCAATCTGATCCCAATTACCCTCTCAAGAGACTTCACTGAGATCAATGCATTATAACAGAAGTCAGAATTTAAAGCCCTTTTTTTTTAAAAAAAAAAAAAAAATAAAGCCCATCCATTGAGAAAGCTAGCACAACCAAAGATGTGCAGGAAAATGAAGTGGTACAGTATGTTCTAGATTTTGCTGTGTACCCAGGGGTCTTCCAACACACATACTAAAGAAAAATTATATTAATTAACACACAACTGGTGTTAACAGCTTACATTAAATCAATCTTGCATAGGGATAAGCTAGCTCAGATTTACGCAGCGTCCTATTAACAGTAACAGGGTTTCCCCTAGACATGGAAATATTTATAGGAACAGCAGCATAGATACACTAATAAATCTTGCTAACACTGCTTTCAAAATCAGGCCTTACCTCCAAAGTGATACAGTCGGTAAAGCCACGCTACGTGAGAAACGTTTATTGCCTTCCATGCATTGAGGACCCTTCAGCACAGCGTGGGTGGGTAGGTGCACATACACACACACACACACGGGACGCGTTCAGGAAAGCCTCACTTGTGCTGCCATCTCAGTTTAGCGCAAAGCGTCGGTAGTGTGGAAGGTGAAAACGCCAAAGCGCAAGAGGTGTGCGTTTTTCAGCTTGCATACAGAAAGCAAAACAAACTGATAGCAACTTTCTATGCAAATGATCCTAAAGTCTTTGAAATAAACGTAAAGAACAGGAGATCACCTTTCAGGCACTGTGAGTCAAGCACAAACACATGCTTTCCTCTCTATCAGATACAATTTAGAAAAATATGAAGTTTTCACTTTGGTAGGCAGTCAACCAAAAGGCAATCTGATTCATGCCTCAAAATGCCTTATTTGCAGCACTACTAAAAATCTCAATACAATATAATGTTTTTTCCTCCACAATTTCATTATACAGTTAGCAATAAATTTTGATAATCTGTCTTTTCCTTGATTAGAAGAAAGCACAGTCCTCCTCCCCTCCCTAAAAAAGATTCAAACTAGAAAGTCTCCAACAAGCATCCTTGGAGCCATATACACCTGTTCCCCTCAGGGCTTTAGCAGAAGAAACCTCTCCTTACCTGGCAAGTGATTCCTACATTATTTCAAAAATCATTAAAAAAAAAAAAAAAAAAATCAGAAATGCATGAAGTGGAAAAATGGCTATGCAGGAATACACAGAACCAAACAGCCAGGAGAAAAAGAAAAATACCATTTACTAGAAGCAGACCTTTCTCCTCTTCCAGGTCCAGGTGCATTAAAAATGCCTCCATACAGTTATGGCTGTATGACTCCACATAAAAGTGGAGTCTAGAGAATGGAAATTGTATTTTGATTTGGAAGGACAGCCTTCAATAAATTTAAAATATTTTTCTTCCTGTAACTCAGACCTGCATCATACAGTGCTTCAGGTAGTACCTCAGCATAGCTTAAGAATACCACAAACCTAATGTGGTTATTAAGCAGTATATTAACACAAACAATCATACAAGGGATCATGTATACTACACATTCATACTAAACATACTACAATTCCACACAAGCAGCTAAACAGTTGCTAAGTTACAGCAACAGAAAACACTTAACTTGGGGTAATAAAATAGATTATGTTAAAAAATGCATATCCTGTAAGAAGTTTAGATTAGTTCTATACCAACTTATCTCTACATGAATTACCAAGTCCCTGTAGAAGCAGGGACAGGACAACATAGAAATATAAATGCTGTTAGATAATCCTCATATTCCAGTTCCAGCAGTAATTTGTAACAAATATGACATTCACAGGAAAAAAAAAGGATGGGGGGGGGGGGGAGGCAGAAAAAACTCAGGTAAATTAAAAAAAAAAAAAAAAAAAAAGGTACAGAACTGTCCAGGCAAGGAAAAAGCAAAAGATCGTTTACATAGTAGAATATGAACCTCATACTAACAGTCAGCATTCATTCAGCAACCTTTTCCAAGACATCACAAGGTAAAAATAACTTTTTATTTATTTATTTATTAAAGGAAGGAAAAAAAAAAAAAGAAAAAAAAAAAAGAAGACAGGCCCGCCTGCCGGCAAGTGGGAAGTTAAGAGCGTCAGTCAAGCTGACCAATAGCTCATTCTGATTCAGTACTTCTAAAGTTAAAACACAAATAATACACACACACACACACACACCTGAAAGCAGGTTATATTCTCATTGATGCAGCCCTTCGTGAATGGACAAGCCGAGTTTTGCCTTCTTCACTGTCACTGAGCAGTATGTCCTTGCACTTGTAGAAGGCTTTTCATTTTAATTCTCCCTGAGTGTCAGTATAATATCAAATCTATCATCCATTAATATATTTATACATATATATCTTGTGGTAAAACAGATGTCAAAAAATATGTCTATATGCTCCCACCTTCAAAAACGCCAACAAAACAGAAACAGAAATCACTCTTGAAGCCATGTACTTTGACTGAACAGTAAGAAGTTTCTGACTGTTTACTGCTCCAAAGACACACAAAATAAGCTCAAACCTTTGACACTGTTTTCACTTGCCAAGAAAAACAGTTAGGGCATGTAAGTTTTCCAGCCCTACAGGTGAAACTGAACAGTTCATTCAGATATTTAGTACTATAGTTATATTACATACATTATGTATCAAATTATCAGCCGATAAGAAAGCCAGATAGCCCTATTATATTTTGGACAATTATCGCGAAGGTTAAAAACACTGCAATTCACAGCAGTGACCAATACGCAGTGGTGTCACACACACCAAAACAGAGCCTTTAGTCAATCCCTCTCTGCACACTCACCTATCAAGTTAACAGAACACCTAATATGCAGCTCAACAGAATAAATAAATAAATAAAATCAAGGAACAGTGTGAAGAAGATGGAAGAGAATGGAACATTTAGTAGGCCAGACTCAAAGTCATTTAAGATTGGCGTCAAAACAAAACTTGACATATATATCTGCAAGCAGCTTTAGTAGAATTTTATATAAACAAAAATCAAAGCTTGGAAAGGCTAAAGAAAGGAAACAGAAAAAGGCACAGCCGCACGCAAGAAGGAGGATGAGGAGAGCAGCTTCAGAGCACTGGGCAGCAGTGCTCAGAGGCAGCTGCTCCCACTGCAGCCATGAGAACTTCAGAGCACTTGGAACAATGTCCCCTTTTATACAGCTGGCATCTAAAACCCTAGGTATGGATTTATGTGGAAACCTACAGAAACGTAATGTCAAGAGCTGGGCTGCAGCCAGCAGCAGCATCCTATGCAACTTTTTTCAAAGTTGCCTTCCTTTGGTTTAGTCACAAAGGTTAAGGATGTCAGCTTAAGAACAAAGTTGGTCACACATACAGCAATACACTGGCCAAGATCAGCTGCAGGATCCCATTAACTGGAACAAGATTTCCTATAGGTGCAAAGGCGCAAAGGCCCTCTCTCATAGGCTGCACCTTAAGTATACCAGTATACATGTCACTATCACTCAGATGCATATGTACTACAGCACGCTCTGTAAGAACAACTTTACACCCACAGACAGTTCTTTCTTAAGACATTTCCCTCCCACCCCCACGCCAGGATATTCTAGCCCTAACTAACTGATTCACACGGGCATTTGCTGAAGCAAATGACAATTACATTTTTACAAGGACTAAATTACTTTTGTGACACTCAGAACAACTCCACAAACTAAAGAACTATGTTACTGCAAGAACTGACTTGGGCTTTTTGCTAGTTTAAATCTTTTGGTCCAAGAATCACTGGGTCTGTTCAGAAAGGTGGCATAAATAAAATCTTTGCATCTCCAACTTCAGAAAAACAAGACAGACAATCCATGTCATTTATAGCCCTTCAAAATATACCAATCATTAAATGCTACAGGAAAAGAAAACAAAAATCAGGAATGGTCTAGGCAAGCAGTCCTGGTCACAATGTGCTTCGGACACGAGCAGTTTCCACATAACAAGACAATACTTCTAATACTGAAAGCACAGGAATTACTACATTGGCTCAGATGCATGATGTATCCAATCCAGCAACTAGACACTCGGAAAACTAGAAACCTCAGGAAAAAAAAAAAAAAAAAAAAAAACACCCAAACACCCAGGGACTCCTTCCACACATTTAACTAGACAACTCAAATATCTAAAGTCAGTTCTGAAACCTCAAGTAGCTAAAGCTGATGAGCCCCGAATCGCACAAGTTTAAGAACAGTTACAAACTATTAACTTTTGCAAGAAGTCTCACGGCTTCACTGACATTTTTCTAGATCCCCCCGTATTTCACCCCACCAGTAGCCCCCTTTCCCACTGCTCTTGATGTAAAGGGTGCCTGAAACGCTGTCTTCCCTGTGACAGACATTCCCCTACTTCTTACCAGCACAGCTCTTTCCACCAGGTCAATTGTTGGTCCTTAACATCCATTTCCACTCCCCCACAAGCCAGAGCAGGGAGCAATTATTCACCGTTTTGCATAATAAAAGAGCTAGAGACAGATGAAATGGTGAGGATGCAGGTTTAAAAAAAAAAAAAAAACAGGAGGGGGGGGGAATTAGCATACAATTCAGCTATGCAACTAATTCTCATAGAATGCAGAAAAAGCCCCTCAGTTGCTTCAATGACTATTAAACACAAAGATGCATAAACATGCTGAAGTTTAAGGATGTTTTAAACCAGGTATTAGTGAAATCAGAGATGGAAAGCATATGCTAACAGAGGTATCGTGACACACACGTCCTGTCCGGCAAATCTTTCTGAAAGCTACTGGCACTGCCCACTGTCAGAGCAGAGCAGGGGATGAGGGGTGAAGGGCACCTGGAATCAGACCCATTGCACCCTCTTTTACATTTCTACATTTAATTTAGGAACCTTGAAGATAATTTTTGTGGTAACAATCACAGAGCCAGATATTATTCAATAGAGCAAGTCACTTTAGTGCATCCCATTTCAAACAATGATATGGGAGTTTTATTTTTGTAATATATTTATATCAAGTGGTCCAAGCCTGCCGTGAAATTTTATTGTTAGGATACTTTTTGGTTTTGGGGGTTTTTTGTTGTTGTTTTTTTAAATGAGCCTTGAGAATTCTCCAACACTTATGCTCCTATACCCCTGCGCTTACCTTCACTCCATGGTATTTGTCCTGCCTACCTGGGAAGCTCCCAAAGTTTGACGTGCACAGGCGAGCACCAGGCAGCCTCCCATGCAAACAGCAGCATCGGAGAGCAACTATCCATACGTTCAGCGTGACTACCCATACGTTCAGCGTGACTACCCATACGCCGAGCGCAAGGACAACGCCAGCAGCGCGCGGTGGGGTCAGAGGGGAGCTCGGCACACGCGAAAGCACCTCACACACTACTCTGCCTAAACCCACAGCCAGTCTTCGCCGAGGAGATGAAATGGTTACAAAAAACGGAAGAAAGGAAAGCAAGGAAAACGCTGACAGCGAGTAGCGATAAAGGAGGGAATCCGCAGAATGAATTACTCAGCTGGGGAA
>JAYECN010481047.1:0-66510 GCA_035222435.1 Microcambeva ribeirae
TTGAAAGATTTTTTATATATATATTTAATTCAGCCTTACTACAGTAACTAAGAAATACACTTCATACATTTTTTAAAATGAGCTAGGTAGTTTGCAATCATAAAATTATTCATTTTTTTGTTTTCTACCCAGACACATAAATGTAAATTACCTCTAATTAAAATAAATTGTGTGGCTTGTTTCTTCATATGCAGTCAAGCACTGAAATGATGGGAACCAATTTTAATTATTCTGAGTACAAAATTTAGCACAATAAAATAATATATTGGCTTTGTTAGTGTATACTCTGTGTCAAAAAGATAAAAATTACAGGGCTTTGCACTGCATAGATACTGAAGGTCCTATTTTGTGCAATATGGGACTATAATTGTAAAATTACCTGCAATGTTCTTCTTTTCAAATGGAAAACAGCAGAGGCTGCAGGGCATATCAAAGCAAGAGTGTTTTTGTCAGACGCCTCCGACTGCTGCTCACAACCTGCCAGCGCCTTCGCCCTCTTTGCAGCGGGCCCAGGGGAGCCGAAACCCAGACAAAACCAAAACCTCGAGCCGCAGAAGAGCCTCCTGCGCTGCGTCCAGGAAGCCTTAGATTAGCAGCATGGAGAGACTTGTGAAAGGCTTGACAGTGGAATGAGCAGCAGGATTTGGAGAGAAAATGGGTTTTGTGTGTTTACCAGTTCCGAAGCAGCATAACCGACCGTCCCTTCTCACTCCTATTCTTGTCCTACGCACTGCGCTTTGACCTCAGCTGTTTCTTTTTCAAATGCAAAAACTGAAGGGCCTTGGGATAAAGAGCATAGCAGAGGCAGACAACCCTTATGGGACAGGCTGCAGTGAACATTACTGAACAAACCGATAATCTCCAGCCCTTTTAAATTAGTCAATTTTGGACAGTTGCTAATATATTTTAAGGGGAAGTTCAAGCTCGTTCAGCTCCTGCCACCTCATTTGAAGCTCTGGCCTGGGGTTGCACCTGAGGCACCCAGAAAGCCACAGAGCAGCTAGAGACGGGCTCAGGGCAAGCACCAAGAGGTGGCTGTGGTCAAAATCACAAGATTGCAAAGGTCTGACATCCTCAGGAGTTACAGGAAGGAATATTTTTAAATGCCAGCTGCAGCACAACTCTGTATGCTAATGATGTTTGCAACAAAAATTGGCAATTCTCTACAGAAATAGGATTCAAGCACATGAAAATTCCACAGAGCCCAAGCCTGTAACACAACCTGTCCAAAGGCTTATGATAAACAGAGAATATTGTCTCGTGTAGTCCAGAAGTGTAGGTGGGTGGGTGGGTAAGTCAAAGGGAACTGAATGAAAGGCCTTGGCGATATCTGAAACACAACTCGGTAGCCTTTCTTTCAAAAGACAAAATACCATAAACTTGGGAGAAAGATGCAGTTGCAATGAGAACCAAAGCGGAGGGATCCATGCCGTGCCCAGTGTGAGTGATCACTCAGTGTGTGTAACGGCTTGCAGAGCGAGGTCACAAAGTTAGAGCTTACGAGGTCTCTCCTAGGGATGTGGGCAGCACGTGGTGCTGGTGGTAGGCCAGGTCTCCGAAGAAAGAAGGAGCCACCAGCAAGCTAGAGGAGCAGCAAGGATAGGAATTAACAACGAAGAAAAGCAGCAAGTACCCACTTTGGTAGCTCACTGCTGAGAATTGAACACTGAGTTCAAATGAGAGAAGAGAGCTAGGTTTTGTACTGCGTCTTCTCCATCTTCCCTTTCTTCTCTGCTCTCTTCAATAGAGGAGTTCTGTTAGATCATGAGATTTGTCATTTGTGACTAGGAAAATCACTTCCATGGTGGGGAGGTCAAGACGGCCCTTATTAACGAATCCAACTTTTGTTGTACTCAACAAGGTGTAGCAGGGAGATGTATGTTACAGAGAGGTCTTTAAAATATTCCAAAACCAGAACAAAAGGTTTTCATTTTCTCTAACAAAGTATTTCAGTCAATCCAAGTCGCTTTTTGAATCCTAGGTTTTCAATCTATTCAGAATAGAAAAACCTGAAACTTCTTGTTATGAAATTATAAAATCAAATATGCTCCATGCAAATCTATATGAAATAGTAAAAAATTACAAAGGTGATGCTCAAATAGCACAGACCAAGAAGAAAAATTCTTCATATCCTTTGCACACTATTTTAGAGAGGTTTAATATAGCTACACAGAAACTTGTGGCAAACTAATTAGGTAAGATCAGCGTGTTGAAGAAAAGAATGAACATATGTATCTTTTAACTGTTGTAAAATGATGTGTAGGAAGTGTTTTCTCTCTTTCACAACCACAGTGCTAGTAGAGAATGGATATTCAGTTAATCACAGCAGACAGTGAACTGGCTGGACTTGTGATATTTGCCCCAATATTGGTCTTTAACTGTCAAGGATCAGGGTTTAAAAATGTATTTAGGCGAACAGCTGCAATGTCTTCAAACATGAAACCCAAGACAGTTGCAAAATGGTTTATGAAAAAAAGACACATGTAACAGTGCTTTTATTTATAATATTATAAAATCTAGAGCATGTTCCTCCACTGTCAGAATAAACATATAATTTCTCTTGGGAGTTTTTTTATTGTCCATTCTAATACACAACGACTCACCACTTAGAGGGGCATGGATATACTGAACCCGCATTTTGGAAAATAAATCACAGCACTCGTACAAAAATACAGACTTTTCTCAGATTTAGACAGGAAAAGCCTATAATTATCCCTATCAGTTCATAATGATAAAAAACAGGAAACCCTGCACCAAATTTCAGGTAGAAAAATAATATCCTTCCCACAGAACTACCTGTTGAGCCACAGGCCTCAGGCATTTTGGTATACGACTCCAATTCTATCCTGCACTTATATCTGTGGTCACAGAATACTTCCCATAAGAACAGCATGACATTAATCACATCAAACGGAGTATTTTTTCTACATGAATACAGTTTTAAAAAATATCTTCTAAGACTTGGTTCCCAAATATTACTGGTGAACACCAGTGCCCTGCTGAAACGGGATGCCTTGCCCTTGAGACGCCCTGCATCATTTACAGGAGCATAAATGCAGGGCATTCAGGAGATAAATGGCTCCTTGCCCTCAGGTGGGGTGTGATAAGTCCGTCAAAGAGAAGAGATAAGCTGGGAAACTGCGCTGCGGACAAGAATCTGCCTTTCTAGGACCATCCCTTTTCTGTTCCTTTGCTTGGATATGGGACTGAGTTTAACTCACTTTACGTGCTTTCCCCAAGACACACTTTTGCCTTCTCCTCAAATGGAAACAGAAGCAGAAGATGAGATTGAAATTACAGGAATGGATGGCACCCATGAAATGGAAAGGCTCACTTGAACTCAGTGTAGGTGCTGTAATTTATGTATCTTTTGAGTAGGGACATTTGTGTTAACTTTAAATACAAAGTGGAGTTTTGCCAGCAAACTGTAACAGATACAGGGCAGGTACCTGTGTTTAGGAAAAAAATGGCTGCACTGGCTGCCTAAATAATGACACAAAGCACATTGCTACAAAACTACAGAAGATGCATGGGTGACTTGTCAGAATTATTTATACTCTTGACGGTCAGATTATAGGAGAAGTATTTTTCTTTTGTTTATATCATGCATTTCCTTGACTATAATTTGCAGAAATTCCTTTGGTGGTTACTGAACCTACCTACTGGCACGTGGCAAAGCACAAGAGTCACTTTATTCTGATGAAAGCAGCGTAGAAAGAAAAGTTAGCAATATTGATATTTTACCTGAGTATATTCTTAAGGACTTTTAGGACACATATATTTAAAGTATTCCATTTACAGGCTGCTGCATCCATAATCATATCCCATCAATCTCAATAGTTTCGTTTGCACTATAAATTTCTAGATTAGGACCTAAAAAGCAATACAAGAGGTGAGTATAAAGCTTCCTTTTCTAATCCTTCCTTAGATTTTCTCCATGCCCTGCTACAACTTACAGAACAACTTCCACAGAGAGCAGGATGTGACTGTGGTCATCAGGCCCTGGTATTTTATTTAATGCCCAGTTCTTAATCCATCAGCGCCGAGTTCCTTCCAAACAGCAATTGTCCAAAATAACACAGCCAATGGACTCCACAGATTTTTTGCTTTAATGAACTTTATATTCATGCAAATTAATTTAGCTTGATGAGGACTGCCAGGTGGGCCTATAGATGTGACTACCATAATGCTGGTAGAGCAGTAGATGGGGACTGAACTCCCCTTCTTTACTAACCACAGGACTGAAATCTGGGCTTGGAAGGATAGGAGCTGTTAGTGGAATTTTCACAATCTCTTTTGTGTGTGTGTGTGTGTGTGTGTTTTACTGGAAAAAAAAATGGAAGTAGGTACATTAACATTCTTATTTTTGACAGGTGTCCGTTTGCTGTAAAACATTCCACAGCAGCATGCTGCTTGAGTGTGTACGATGTTCAAATAGTACAAAGCTGGTCAGAATTCAGTGCTGTGCCAAAATACCCATTTTTGCTTCATTAGTCTGTTGTTTTTTGTTTCTTTTGTGTCTCTTTTTAAACCCTTGAACGTCTTCCTAGTAAAAGTTGCATTTGTTCTCTAACTAAAAATACTGCTGCTTTTGGTCTCTTCTTGTACTCCTGCCAATTGTAGTTATTGCTTAGTCTGTTTCAAAGATTTTTTGACACCCCCTAAATCCCAGATAACAGTAGCTTGGGTTATTTTTTATCACCGTTTTAGTGTTTCAAAAAGATATTCTAGTCTTGTGTTACTGAAATTTGCTTCAGTTTTAAAAGAAAGTAGGAAATTTCTCATTTCTACTCTCTGCTTTCATTTTGCTTTTCCCATGTCATTTTTTTCCCCAGATCAGTAAAAAAGAGAAGTCCACACCATGAAAAGCGGTCTCGCCTCCAGAACTCTTAACTACAACAGATACTTGCAGACCGATGTTTCCCTTTCTCTCTGCTACTGTCCCTTTTAGGGAAGAAGAAATTCAATATCTGGTCAGGGTCGTTTTTCTTCCATCTTTTATCATCTCTGCCTCCTGGTGATTTCCTTTTAGTTTTTTTTTGGGGGGGCAGGGAGGGGAGAGGGGTGCTTATTTATTTATTTATTTTAAAAATATCTCTTTTAAGTGCTTCTTTGGTCCTGCTTCATTTTCTGCACTTCACATTCCTTTCTGTGATAATCTCTGTTTTTACCCCAGTGCATTTAGCACAGGCATTCGCAGAAAGGCATTGAAGCTGAGATCACAGTTTAAAAAATATTGACCCCATTTTTCCTTGCAAATATAGCACCTAATTTTCAGATCTCTTCTCTGGAATCTCAATTCCTCCAATCTTGTTTGTATTGGGTTTGCTCCAAGGCAATTTTCTTTTATCAGAAGAAGAATAACAAATAAGCCTCTTGTTCTTTGAACCAGTATCTATATAAATTTCAAGGTCTTTATTTTCTGGCTAAACAGAAGCATTTTTCCCATTTACTTTCAGAACACCAGAGCTGTGGGGCTCCTTACTCCAGGTAGTGGCTCATGTGCCCCTTCAAACATGAATACCATTTTTAAAAGTCACCCTGTCACACCGCCTATAGAGTAGCTACAGAATCCATCCACAAATACAGATAGTAAAGGAAAAGAAAACATGAAATAATATTTGTACCAACTCATATCTGTATAGTCAAAATAGCATAGGAAGTGTAACCCAGGATCAGAGACAACAGACCAGGTGACAGAGACAAGGAGCAAACAGAAAAAAATCAAGATCTATATTTATTGTATTTCTATGATGTTTTTTCATATTGACCCAACACTATTTGCTGAAAGGCTTTGAGTAATGAGTAAAGGATCTAACTTCTTCCTTATTAAAATGAGTAGAAAGAATAAGGCCTCACATACTTATATAGACTTAATAAAGGCATTTACATGGCTGTAAATAGAGGGACATTTCATTCCACGCGGGCACCTGTGTATTTGGAGAGAGAATCAAGGGCCCGATCTGGGGAGCCCTGAGGAGTCCCGCGGCCCGGCCCTACAGACGAGCAGATGTTTTAGATTCTGCAGCTTCCCCTCCTAGGGCGCTGCATCATCCGATGACTTCTGCTGCTCCTGGGCAGCCTCCGCGCCGGCTTCGGCCTCTTGGGCACAACTACCAGGATTGCTCCCGCACAGCTATTTCATTGCATGACTTTCAGCTCGCCATTAATCTCTTCCCTTTCTGAACATGAACAGCAAATTATACAATCAGTGTCCTTTTATATCTGAAGAAAGAAATCTGAACGTCAAGTAAATAGGTTTCTTTTCCTCCTGGTGCGTATTCACAATGGCATCTCCCTCCTCTTTAGTCCACCAACACATTATTAACAGTCTTTTTTCTTCAGACTTCCTATTTCATCTCTCTTATAAAACTCTGTTTACCATCAAGATTTCATTTTCCCGAACCCCGATGCGTCTGTGTTTTCATCACTCCGAGTCCCTGTGCCACGGCAGCTCCAGGGAGACTCTGCACTTCACCAATTTTCTCTCATCTTCCAAACAGACGTGGAGATTTCCCAACAGAGCTCAAGAAAAGCAAGTTAGGGTCTGCAATAAAATGCAGGCAGACTTTTGAATGACCCCTTCCTTCAGTTACAGGAAAGGCTTTATGTCTTAATTTCTCATTTTGTATTGAGAATTTTCCTAGGTTTTCTATTAATAATCTTTTATATCTCTTTTGCTGCCACTTACTTATTCCCTTCCAAACAGAGTGCAACAGGAAGAAAACTGCAGGACTGCAACTAACTGGGGTTCGGAAGCCATTGGCTTTTCTATGCTTTCTGGCATCATAATGTTCCCAATAACATGTAATTAAAACCACAATTGTTCTTATATTGCAAATTTCTATCCCAACAGTTGAGCATTTCCTGCTCTCCAGCTGAACTGGCACATTCCAACATAATTACAACCCTTTGCCTTGCACCGATTCATATTTTTGTCAGACTCCCATATTTTTTTCTCTATGGTCTGCTACTGCCATTGTTAGAATATATCAGTAAGATCACTAAGTTTAAAAAACTATTATTTATTTTTTAAAAAGGGGCAAGCTGGGGCTTCCTCGGGCTATGGCTTAAAATGTCCAGCATTTCAGACAGCATCTGGTGTGTGCTGGACATAGACCCTACACAGACAAATTCTTACAGAAAGAGACAATTATTGTTGCCACATTTATTTTTTGGCTCTAGCTTTTTTTTTTTTTTGCACTGGAAGCCTTTTCTAGTTCAACCACATTTGCCTTCATTTGGAGGCTATCCTCCTCTTTCACCCGATTCCTTTTACAATTTATTTTAAATATAGAATGCATGGAACTGAAGAAAACAAATAATCAATTTTCACAAGGGCTTGAAACCTCCTGCTATCTCCCATCCCTCCTCATATTAACGGCAGGCAGTGCAATCAGGTAGGTAACTTTTAGACCAAGCGGTGCAGCAAGAGTTATTCCGCCCTTGACAGGCAACTCCACCTCCCCTGTCACGCACCCATTGCGATTCGGAGAAATGAAAAGCAGTTTCCAATGGGAGAAATTGATTTTATGCCTGCACTGAACTTGGCAAGGCTGCCTTATGAAGCAGGGAGTGTTTTTCCTTCTAAGTTTTGAAAATGACTTAAAAAAAAAACCAAAAATGTTTTCTGCTCCCTCCAGGTTTTATGGAAGGATCATTCCAGCTACCAAAGACTGTTTGAAAGTCAGAGGCGGTGTCTCCTGTAGGCAGCTACGGCGCTGGCAACCAAACACCTTAATTCCCACTGTGTCTCCCAAGAGCCTCCCAGCAGAGCTGTGGGTAATTAAGCCCCGTTTCTCCTCTTCCATACATGATTTTGCAGGCAGTGCCATTGCTGCCCTGTTCTATTTACACGGCTTCGACAGGACCGCAAGCCGGCAGGGTTCGGATCGGACCTCCCTTGGGCACGGCGGAGCTTGGGCTGGGATGCCACAGTGCACCGCATGCTACCGAGCTGGATTAGCCCGTTGGATTCTTGCCGGGGCTCCTGTTCAGCCAAGTGTGCAATCCTTCACTCCCGTGGGTTTTGGTGGCAAAGCTGTAACCACGAGTCCAATCCCTCCGCTGGCAATGTCTAAAGCCAGACTGCGGCTTCGGAGGCTGCACCGTCACAAGCAGCTGCATTAATTAAAGTGGAAAATCCAAATGCTTTTATGGTTATTGATGCTTTGAAGGAAGTGAAGCTTTTTGCAAGCTGCCTCTCCAGCTGTTATCTCACTTTTTCACCTAGCTCTCAATGTGCCTTCTTGCAAGCATTTTTCCCTTGACCTAAAGTGATTTACAACTTATCTACGTTCAACAACCAGGAGGACTGCTTGAGTGACTTGACATCTGTTTCCATAGAGCTGGAGATCTCCGTCACCTCGATCTAAGGACAGTTGTTGACATGCACCCACACTCAGAAGATGGTCAGATCTGCCCATTATTGGTATTTAGTGGAGATTCAGCGAGCTGCTGAGCAGGCCCAGGCTCAGGAGAACAAGCCCCCCCAGTGCACATGCGCTCGCTGACATTTATTCTTTATATTCTTTAGGCCTGGCAAAACAATCCAAATCTTTTTCCCTGTTTTGGTTCTTTGCACAGCTCCAAGCTAAAATGAAAATGCAGAGGGAAAAACCCTCTCTGGTCTAAAAACCACATTCTCACCAGCAAACAAACCACAAAGATAAAGAAAAGTAGAGCCATTAACTCTGCCAATAACCTGCATTTTGTCAAACTTTTCAGTGAGTCAAGATTCTCCAAACTTGGGACCATTAGATTCGATTCAAATTGAAATGATCCTAATTTTATCAAAAGAAATCATTCCCCTATGACACGAGGAAGCTAAATGCTGTCAAACCCTCCAAAAGAAGGGTGTAAGAGGAGGCCTGCATGTTTAACCGTTCTGCAGGACATGGCTAACGGTAGGTAGAAAGATACACCATTGTGCTTATTTTGTTATATTTTCTGAATTTCTCAGAGAAGAACAGACATTGTGAAAGGACAGGGGAGCACAGAGTAGAGAGAAGCATACTTTTTCATTGATTTTCTCTTTCTGCGTTAAATTGGAGAATAAAAGCATTCAGAAAACATGGGAAAACACCATTTTACAGTACCAGAGAGAGACTTCAAGAAGAAAAAAGGCAAATGTCAGGAAACAGTTACAAAATAATATATGTGAAGTCACTTCAAGGAATGAAGAACACCAAGACAGTAATTACATCTGTAATAGCAGAAAGCTTTGAGAGCATCGGGTCTGATGGGTCCTTCAATGGATACGGCTACAAGAACAAGTCACTTTATGTTCTTGACTTCTTAATGAAGAGCTCCCAATATTTAGCTAGAGAAATCTTTCAGGAAAGCTCTTACTAAATCACTCAGTAGAAGCCCTCTTCATGTATTTAAAACTGATTTTTCATGCTTTTGTCTAGGCATACCTTATGAACTGAGCATTTGGCGATAAGCAAAATCTTTGATCCAAGCAAACGGATAAAATAATCAAATGCTGAATGTCTCTGGACAGGAAAATCAGATGAAATCAGATGAAATACCAAAAATAAAAGCCACAGTGGTAACAAGCAGAAGACACAGCCACAAAGTACAGAATATAAACTACAAAAGAACCTGGTGCAAATCTGATGGAAGGATCTATGGTTTCATAACCCAGAGCATGACCTGCCTGTCAGTAGTACTTTTGCAGTACTTTTTTGCAGTATTTTTGCGAAAATACAAAGCCATGAAACAACATGCAGTTCTCATAAGATCGCTGCAGTAACAAGAGCACCTGGCTCCTACTAAATACGAATCCAGTGATTCACAGCAACTAAACACTGTGTCACAACGCAGGGAACCAGGCGGAGAGGCCAGGAGGCAACGTCCGGGCTGCAAAGCTGCTTCACAAAACCAGTGGTTTGAGGGACTATCCAGAACTCTCCTTGCACCAATTTAAAATGACAATGCACAGTTTAAAATGACCAACTCCCTGTTTGAAGCAATATCCACAGTTCCTAGATAAAGCCTTTGCACATACAAACCTGGAATGCACGGGCAAGAACTGAGCACTTCCGGAGAAGCAAATTACTCCTCTAAAATAAAGGTCACTACTTATTAGATAGTGTAACTAACAGGTTATTTATCGTAATTTGTATGCAGTATGTCCACCCTATAGTAACCTCACACACAAAATAGGAACTCTTCCTGAGGTTTAACACACCCATAACCTCTGTAGTCACCAGTAGTTTCAAGTAACAAAGTTTACTGTACTATCATAGTCTCCGATTTTCTGGAAACATATATATATAAACTGTCAGGATATATTAAGGTAGAAGTAGAAAAATTTCAAATAAGAATATAAGATAAAGATTTCAAGTCCATTTTCATACCAATCCCTGAATTCCAGGGAAAGATGTGACTACTGCTATGTCCTTGTGATTTTTTTTTCTGTAATACATATTTAGTTTCATTTAACACAACTGATGAGACTTTAATTTGAAAAAAAAAATCTGATCCTGATCTCAAGGGAGTGTTAATGGAAAGACAATATGTAAATGATTAACAAAATCTAATACACGCGAGCAGCAAAACCATAAGCAGTATCATGCATAATGGACTATATACCATGGGCATGTACAATAGATTTTTGAATAATTTGTATATTAGACCAAAATTTAATTTTCTCTTTTATTTGGAGTTATTAATGTCTTTCATTAATCTTTCTGTATAAAGCAGCTGCTGTTCTTTAATGGAGATTTTTAAGCAAGAAATTAAAAGGCTAATATAGTTAGCATCAATATAATTATGTGCAGACTTTGTGGGTTTACTGCTTAATACATTAGTACTTTCTTTGCTTATTTATTTTACATAAACCAAGAGCAAGTCCACTGAAATGAGGGGGAATTGCAGTGCTATGAAACAGATGCGAGTGAGAAGTGGATGGCCCTGTTGCTTCAGCCGCGGCTGTGTTTGGAGAAAGGGAGTAGCTGATGAGAGCTGCCCTGTTCCCCACAACCAGGGTATCCAACACAGCTGGAGCCTTTTGCCCAGCAGCAAATTACCATCCTCACTCGTTACTCAAAGTCAGATTTATTATTTTTTTTAATTTATTAAGTATCTTGCATTTTTGCAAGACCCTTGTCAGCATAAGTTCCTTACCAGCTGCTGGACTATTTTGTTTCTTGTGGTGCTTTATAATTGCCTTCCAAAACCAAGTCCCATTCCTTCCCTGCTTTGATCCCTTTTCAGCCAACTAGCCATGCTGCCAGTGCCCAGATGCATTTGTATCCCTGCCTTGGTGCATCTGCATCCCTTCCTTTCAGCAAACAATTCCGTGAATGAAAGTATGCTCTATGGATATTTGCAAGGTGAAAATAACAGGCCCTATAAATTAAAAAAAAAAAAAAAAAAAAAAATCAATTCATGGATTTTGTGGCAACTTGGACTGACAAATTCCTTTCTGCATTATTTACCTTGGTCTGTTTGCTGATATGTAATGCTACTTTTACTAAACTAAAGATCAAATGAAGGTTGGTTGTGGTTCTAATGTAAGCAGTAGCCTCCGGGTAAGCAAAGACTCCACTGATGGATGAATTGGCTTTCCGGCGTCCCGGCGCTTTCTGGTGCTCACTCGGCTCTTCCACGGCAGGGTAAGCGGTTTGACATGAAACTTGACTTTCCGAGACTCAAGGCAAATGCTGGCAGTACTATTCAGATTAACAAGAGGAAAGCAGTGGCCAAGTTAAGTCACCTTCTCTCCTGGTTTCTCTCCTGGGATTTCCAGGAGCTGGAGAGGCTGTCAGACCAGGCTCTGCAGGCAGGAATCCGTCTCCTTCACCATAAAGTGGAAATAATGAAGCTTTGGTCCAAATCACAATGAAATCAAAATTTAATTTAAATTGTTCACATAACGCACTGTGCTGCCTTTCATGATTTGATTGGCAAGATCATTTGTAGCAACGGCAGCTGTTACAGCGTAGTTGCAAACTGCACAAAGGTTATTCCTGGCAGAACCAGTATTGGGATGCGGTGTGATGGTCTCTGGGAATGGCTGGGTAAACACTTCTGATTTGGGACATCACTGACTTATAGAGAAATCCAATATAAAATAATACTTCTTAGAATTTCGTCTCTATTGATATTTTTAAAATAAGTAAAAATAGAGCCCCCCAAAAAAAAAAAAAAATTTTCCTAACAGTACTCTAAAATACGAATTGATTTGCATAGTGTCTAGCACATTTAAATTTAAATTTTAAACCAACTTTAGTTTAAAGCAAATTCAGACTACAGAAATGTAAACTTCTCTGCATACTACACAGAAAGTAATAGAGACTCTATATCTGAATACACCCTCACAAATGATTCATCAAGGTCTCATTTCTCGCTGCTTTTCCTTAACCCAAACCATACACACTGAGATAAGAAGCTTTTTTACTGACCTTAGCTGTCAAAAAACTACAACAAGAAGTTGGGAGACTGCGCAGCTCTTTAATTTCCATATAATTTCAAAACAAGATGCTTTGTGTCCTACAGTCAAATTACTTCAAACGTGATCATGTAAATGTGGCATTGCTGCAGTCTCCTAAATGATGCATTTCCAGCTACTTTCTTTTCCTCCCTCTTACGATATTTTGGAGTCTTTAGCTCTTGCTGCTTTTGATAATATTGCCTTGTCCACTATCTCTCTTTACTATTTTCCTCCAATTTAATTATATCAAAATAGCTTGACAGTTTTGGTTATCTGCTGTTTTATTTAGTGTTTTTTTTTTTTTTTTCCAACCCTCATTTACTAGCTCTATAGCTCAAATACAGTAAATCTAATATTGATATAAATTGCTTGATCACGTGCAATGCAGCTACAGCAGTCTTTGGATATGGATATGCATTTTGACATATCAGTTAATTGCTTAATATGATCAATTAATTGATGAATGTTTTAAAGTAGCTTAAACATAGTAACAGTTATCTAAAAAAAACTATTCACAGAACAGGGTAGGCTCTTCTACATGGTTCTTAACTTTGACAAATAATCTTTTATTACCTTATCCGGCGGGGGGGTGGCATTCTAAAAAGGGGTTCATAAACACTTGCTAAGTCTGAATTGTCACCAGCCACCTTATTTTACCTTTTTTCTTAAGCATCAACCTGCAGAGCATTTTGTTTGTGTGTTTGCAGGAGGAAAAACTTGCATCTTTGTACTGTGTGTTCAAAAGGAAGTGTTTGTTCACTGAGTTTATGATGCTCTTTACCTTCCCTCTGCTTGTTAAAAGGAAAGGTGAACTTAGGGTTTCCCAAATTTACTCACAGTTCTTTACTTCTGAAGACTAAGAGCTTTAATTGGGCAAATAACTGTTTGCTAAGGAAATTTTCAGTCAATTTTTCTTCAAGTGCTGTGTTGGTGGAGAGAGGGGATCATTGATCAAGGGGAGGCAGCTGCGCAACATATTCCGGGAGACCATTAGATCATCTGCCTGTCTCCGGATATGCTGAATAACATCTCTTTTCTAAGACAGGAATATGCAGGAACTCCTATGCTGCTGCTTCCTCCAAAACACCAAATAACTCTAGTTCTTTCAAATAATGGCAAAACAGAAATTGTCCTATATCGTAAGTTGTCTCTTTACAAGGAAAGGCATCAGAATTTCTGTTAGGGATGTTGTACCTAAATGTGAAAGGTTGCGCCATACCACAACCTAACCAAAAAAAAAAAAATTAATTAAAAATACATATATAGAGAGAGAGTGTATCGTATAGTGTTAACCAACATGAAATGTCCTGAAGGTCTCGTAACTGTATGCAAGGTACCAAGGACATCCTTAGCAGTCATTTGCAAACAAAATTTGGTTTCTTTAGAAAAGGATCTGCCTATACAACAGGATCTGACTGTACCTGAGAACACGACGTTATCTCTGCAGCTTCATATACTTTTTCCACTGCTCTATTTCCAGAAGACATCATGTCCTTCAGTGATGAAGTTCTGAACAATATGGACATGATATTTATTCTCTTTTCAATGATCCTTTTAAAAACGCATAAAGCTTTTTACCGCATTCACTCCATTGAAATATTCCTGAAATGTGCCCATTTCATGAGACATGCAGAATGGCAAAGTTCAGTTTTTAAAGACAGATATGCAAGTTCTCAAGTTTGAAAATACCAAGATCTTGTCAAAGAATAACAGGGAAAAACCAATCAGAACAGTATCTAACAGTTTAGAAAGCCAATTTGGCGATCATAGGCTCTGCTGTGAGCTTCGGTGGGGAAGTTCTCCTAAATGACAACAATTTGACTGGCAAATTGTAGAGCTTCAAAACCTCATCCTTGGCATCTCCATTAAAAGGCTTTCAGCTCTTCTTTAGCTTGCTGAATATAGTTTTGTTTGTTTACTTGCTTGGATGTAATTGCATGCAATTTGTAATTGTGCCTTCCCCTATAATTACATATGTCACTTCTCATAGTGGAAAAATGTTGCAACAGCCACCAAAGCACGCAAGTACAAAGACACATAGGGTGCAAATGATTATATTTTTTTCACCACTACATGCAGAAAGCTTTTATATATATATTATATATATGTATATGTGTGTGTGTGTGTATATATATATATATATATATATATAAATTCTGAGAGGAATGAAGCCCAACCAGACTTTCAGAGCCACACCATTTTTTCAGCAGCAATCTGCATAAGCTATATATATATTTTTTTTTTACCTTACTGATGAGGCAGTACAATAAATCCTTTGCTAAATTGAAATCCTTCCGTTGCTTTAAGTCTGCTTCAAATATAGGCATAGATTCACAACACTTCAAGTTAAGTGAAATAGGGATATTTGACAAACTTCTGTACGATGTCCAGTGACCAAAAACTGTTACAGATAGTCTAGTGATTAACATGCTATTTTTAATATCTGGAAATAAGGCCAAAAGAGAGAAGTTCTTCAGTCACAAAAAGGATGCTTTTGATAATCTAATCAATTATTAATTAGCCTGGGATCACACACATATAGGCAACCAAAGGCCTCTCCCTCATTGAAGAAATGCAATTTTCATTATAATTTTAATTCAAAAGTTGAACAACTTTTCTCCTTTTTCTCACAAACACGTGCTATCCAAAATTTGTCCCAGGGACTTGACTTTACAGTGAAAGGACAGGAAAGCACATTGCACTGTGCTGACTCCAGCTAGCAGAGTGTTTTGATTCCTTTAGGCTCACACTTAGCACAAACAGGGTGCAGGAGCAAAACACCTTAAGCAGGTGGCCAAAATGGCAATGTTTCAGTCCCTGACCTAAATATCTGGGATCCCAACAGCATCATTACTATCTGCACAAAAATCCTGCATAAACTTACTAAACAGCAGTGAAATTTTGTGTACTCAGTCTACCCTAAACATTTTCCTTTGGCATAAGAACACCCCATATGCTGTATGTCTACATATTTGGAAAACATGAATTACAAACAAGGCAAAAGCATCCAGCTCTATATACAAATCACCGGTCATGTGCACGCGATGACAGTTAAATTATAGTTTATCTGTCAAGTCAGTTATTAACTGTGTGTGTGCATGTGTGCACATGCAAACTATGCCATTTGCCAAGTACAATGCATTGGGGATTTAAGCTAACACATTTTACCCTGGAAAAAGACGGAGTGTGGACTCCGGGTTTGCTGCTCATTTGACAAGCAGCAAGTTAACTCTCTTATTCTGCCTCCGTGACTGCCCTCTGATCAGCCCTCCCTGCGTCTTCCTGAAGTCCTATCACTGTCATAGTTAAGAGTACAAATACGTGTACATCTTTAGTAGGAAATAAAATGATTAAAAAATGGAAATAAGGCATGTTGGGTGCTAGAGAGGTGTCTCCAACATGCCCAATATGACTTTTCTTTCCATTTTCCAATTTTATTTGCATATCGTACCCCACATTCTTAAGGACAGATCTTTGTGACCCTATGCTCAATCTTTTACTACCTCCACCAGGAGCTGAAAACACATAGAATGGATAAGTGTAAAAACTCAAATTAATTTGGGCCCAGCAGACCTCCAGTCATCTCAACAATTTCCTTCCTAGAGATTACTGCCCAGCTTGTCCAGCTGTTTCTGGCAACCTAGAAAAAACGAGCGGCTCACTGAAAAGGGAAAGCACCTTAGAAAATTTCCTGCAATTCGTTACGTTCTTCTCCACCAGCATTACCACTGACCTCCTAGGAACAAACTCAGCTTCACTCCTCCATCCTCCAGTCCCTTCCTATGGCAATACCTGCTGCTGGCCTCGGGCTTCAGTGGGCACGAGCACAGTTGCAGTAGCTAAGCCTCGTACATAGGGATTTGCAGGGTAGAAACATCTCCCCCCAGTTTGTATTACATTAAAGATTCACTCACTTTTAATCTTTATTCTTCTTTCCTCCTCAGACTGCAAGTCTTTGGAGTGTAAATGACATTATAACAAAAATGAAATTACTGTTCCAGTATAGCCACCGTTTTTATTCTACTCACTAGAAGATAATTGAGTGAAACTATTAGCAGAAGAAAGCCTTGAAGAATTAAACTTGTTAACAGATGGTGCCTGTGACTTTGAGATCAAACTGCAGAAGCTCAAGTTATATTCACAGTGTCAACTAATTACCACAGAGTCTGCATCACATCAGGAGTATTTCACATTCCCACCTTACGGGCACTGACTTGAGGTCTTTGGCCCACCTTTCTTGTGCACCGCATGCGTTTGCAGTGGGTCAGGTTATGCAGCAAAGACAAGTCTGCAGGACAAACTCCTTCGCCTCCGAGATTTGCTACTCCTGCAGATTTCCATAATATATTACAGACACCTGCTAAAGACTGAGGCGTTGCAGAAGCCGTAGGTCATAGTTCAACGTATGCAGGTTTTCTCCATGTACAGATGCACATGGTGATAGCTGCGAGCATGGGCACAGTGCAATACTTTCCAGCACTGTATATATTTTTCATCTAAACTCAGTAATTCTTTAGGAGGCTTATTATGTCAAAATAACAGTGTTAGTATCATATATTACCTTCAGAAAAATATATTACCTTATATATCAAGAAAACTAATTAGGGCCAAAAACATTGTTTTCATGTTCTTTCTAAATTGTACACAACCCTTTTATTGGCATAGTGAATTGTTCCTGGCTGAAAGTGATGATTCCTTCAGAGCTGAACACTTAAATCTTTATTTAACAGCGAAGCAAGCCCTGAAGAAACAACATTCCCATGTGTCAAAGCAGTATATTTTTGAAAATACATCATCTTGCACAGAAGCAGATTTCATTTACAGCTTTTAATGTCTAAAATACAGCAACCCCATTATCTTTTTTTCCTATGTAGTTTATACATATGGAATATAAAACAACTTTTACCTTAATGTAGCTGGCCATAACCAAAAATAATATTTGCGTGAGAAATCAAATGGTACATTGTAAACCACTGCATGAATTGACTTCCTGTCCTCACAAATGTCACTATCTTCAACAGGCATCCCTGTCATGCCAGAGGGATGACAAGTTACTATGGAAACTAACGTGCAAATTACACTTTAGAATAATTATAAGAGTGCATTTGCTTCAGCAATACAGTATTTACCAGAGTCACGCAGAAAACAAACCATCTTCTACACAGGCATCGCATCCCTGGAACCGACTCCTGACCCGCACGGAACTGAGGCGGAATCACGTCTCTGTCAGTGAAACGCTTTAAAGCTCCTCTGCCACCAAAGAGGGCAAGGGTCCTCTTGGAGAGCCACCAGCATCTGTGTTTTAGATCTGTCTCTATCAGGCACCGGGCAAAATACAGAAACAGAGGCTATGAACTCAACGGTGCTTCCCAGGCAGATGAAAGCAGACATGACGAACAAAAAGAGCTGTTTTGGATGCTCTGAATATTGGCAAGGGAGAACATTTCTGAACTGGATGTAGTTCTAGATACATCTTGCTGACCTTCTCTATCTTCACAGAAGGCAGCAATGTAACTAAGCATTTTTGCTCACATGTTAACTTGGTGATAAGCAAATGAAGAGAATAACAGCATCTTAGTCCCCAAAGATCAACCCCCATTGACATGCTTTTGCAGAGCATGTCAATGTATCTGCAGAGGGATCTGGCAAAGGGATGGAGTTAATTGCTTGGTGAGTACAATGTGCTGCTACTAGAAATTTCTTCTAAATAAATAACATGGAAATAGGGGTATTATATAGTTCATGATTTTGTGTTCTACCTCAATTTGTGCTCGTTTGGAATTGCCAGAGCGGAGCGTGTGCTGCTTCACAGGTGAGGAGTGTGGAAAACCTTCCTCGACCTTGGAGACGCATGGGAGGTGAGGGACAGGCCAGGGAAGCTCCTGGACCCCAGCAGGACACACTCCCTTGACTTGGCCTTCTTTAAGGCAGACTTAGTTTTCCAATATTAGAGGTATTGTCATATCTCATCTCCCAAATACAGAATGTCCTCCACACCTGCCTCTCCTCCTCCCCAACTCTTGTAACCAAAATAATGAATGCACATTCAAATCAAAAGGTTTTACATCTACTTAAAAAAAAAAAAAAAAAAAAAAAAAGAATTGCAAATAGTTAATAATTCACAACGACTTTTTCTTTTGGGAAGGAACATCCATGCTGTGAACTGTAACGCTTCTCCCCCATCACACCTCCTATTTCTTCTACTTGAGCAATGAAAATCCTGTTCATTAAGAAAGCACCAGAGAAAAGAAGAAGCTTTCCCTTGGCTCACATTTCAAGGCTGGTTGACTGCAACAACTGCAAGAACCGAGACAGACAATAAGACCTCTTCTCATGCTGCAGCAGCAAAACTGCCTCCTCCAAATTTTAGCCAAAGCCCCATCCTTAGTTTGCTTACCAGATGAGCATTTAGAGTGTGATCAGTTAGTTATTACTCTAGCATCTGCTACATATATATATATATATATGTACACATTATATATATATTTAATGTCTTTGTATCCACTGATCAAACAGAAGGGTTGCAATTGGGGCTTGCTTATTTTACTCTCTTCTCTTCTTGACCCACAATGCAGGTTTGCAACAAAATGGTGTTTGAGTTAACTTTTGCTTTTCCTTATGAAGAATTAAAGGCTTGTAACAGTAATCTTCTAAAGCATACTTAATTATGTTTATATAGCATTTGAACTGCTCAGCTGAAAGGTGCTATAGAAGCATTATTTAACCTTGAATTCATTATCACTATTAAGTCTTATAATCAGGAGAACTGAATTATCTTATCTGCACCAAGCCACCATCTAAATATTAATCATTCAGAAGGTTAGAGGCATTATTAATACCAACTTTTTTCTTTCTTGCTTTATTGCAGAACTGGGCTGAAAAAAAATGAAAAAAATACAACTTTTCAAAAGTAGGGTAGGTTATTAAATTCCCACACCTCACATCTTCCCAGGAACAGCTAGAGAATATACACTGTCTTCGAGGCATGAAGTAGTGCCATGCCAGGCATTTTTGTGTCATGAAAGCTCCTCTTCTAGAATGTATTTCAATGACAAAGAATCACCATTTGACACTAGTCTGTAATTTCTAGCTGCTTTTTCTAGCGAAAGACAAGATGTATCAAAACATCTTTTTAAGTTTAAACAGAGTTGAAGTTTTCTAGCAGAAATAAAAGGAAACATTAAATTTTGGTATGCATAACACTGGAGTAACATCACATTATACTGCTCCATTGGTGAAAGTCAACTTCAAAAACCTGGTTCCTAGCGAACAACGGAGAATGTTCTTTAAAGGAAAATTGTGCAGGACTTTCTTATCCCCTGTGTCTCAGTGTCTGCATGGAGTATGACATTTAAGCAGTTAAATATTGAATTTTCTTTCTTTCTTTTCCTCTTTTTTTTTTTTTCCCCTCTCACCACAGAAGTTGATTATGGAAACTTCATTAAGAAATGGATTGAGATTTTCTAACTGAGTTAAAATACTATTTCACTCTACAGCTAAATTTAATCACAAAGCCTAAATGTATATAGAACAATTCCTCAGAGATGAGTCATTTTCATAATGTGAGCTTAGTAAAAATGCCCACTTAAAAAAATGATCAGAGGAACCTTTACATGTTTGCCTGTAAGTAAGTAACCACAATGATCACAAGTTCTAAGTTTGTACACACACAGTCTTATGATGTGAGCTCAGACATAGACAACTGTTTTAGTGCTGTACTTCAAAGGAATTAACTTCTCGTTCACCAACATAATCAAACAAAAACTGTTCAGATATTTGCATTCTACGTTGCTATTAATCTGTTTTTCGCTGCCTGCCTAATTTGTGTTGCTTTCTCATGATAATTCTCCTAGTCCTTTGCCTCTGTGCCTATAAATTCTCTGGTGGTCTCCTTTTTCAATGGGATGCCGAGAAAAAGTAGAGAACTAACATAGATATAATAACTTATAATAAGTATTAGAATATAATAGGGTGTATTGAGAAAAAGTAAAAATAGCTTTGAAGTTCCCCTCAAATCTATCAAAGCTTTTTGAAATGCAAAAAGTTTCTGGACAAGAATAATTAGCATGTGCCATGTCTATCTCATAAGTTCTCTCCTTAGTGTCTCTTACCCAAACATCTTTAAATACCTGCATTGTTACAGGGGAGCAGCTGGTGGATTAAAAGATCCACTGAAAGAGGAAAAAGGCTGTGCTAGACTTTTTCTTTTCAGAATCAGAGGTGTGGGGTATCGCACGGATCTCTGAGCTGTGATGTCCAACATCTAAGGAAATCATGGCAAGCTTGAAAGTTTGTATGCAGGTTTGATTGCAAAGAAATACGTAATAGAGAATGCCTAGGTGATAAAATGGCAGATACAGCTCAATAGCAATCAGTTGCACATGGATAAAAATAACCCTATCTAGCACAATAATAGGCTCTAGATAATACGTTGCCACTCGTAAATGAGATCTTGGTGTCATGTCAGAGAGTCCTCTAAAAATGCTGGTTTAACGCTCCGTAGCGTTTTAAAAAGCAAATAGAAAACTATTAACAACACATCAAAAAACATCACTCTGCTGTTTTAGAAATTCATGGTGCACCATGTCTTGGAATATTCCATGCACTTCCAGTCACTTCAGATTAAGAAGGCTGTGGCAGAACTATGGCAAAGTACAAAAAGAGATGAGAGGCTACGTCAGACAGTTCCCAAGCAAGGGAAAGGGGAGAAGGACAAATCCAAGGAAAATGCATCAGTCTGAAAAAGAAAACAAACAGGAACATGGCAGAGATCTATAAAATATTGAATGATATGATGAAAGTGAAAAAGAAGTGATTATTTCTTGGAGCTCTTCAGAAAGTCAAGGGATATATATATTTTGTTAAAATACTTTTTAAGCCTCCTTTAGAATCACAGTTTTACAACTCTTTGCTGTAGGATCTGCTAGAAGTCCTGGGTTCAGGAACAGGTCAGATTAATTCATTGGAGTCCATTAGTATCTATTGGGTATGATGGCCTAGATGCAAATTCCTGCTAGGAAGTGCCCTTGTTTTGTCCTTAAGTGATCAGTTAAAGCTGTGAAGTAGCCCAAGGATGGCTAAGTCTGTACTTGTCCTGGGTCTTTTATGCTTCCCTCGTGGCCGCTTTCCAAAAGACGTTATTGGACTGGATAGACTTCTTGGTCTCATCAGCACTGCTATTTTTATGCTCCTGGACTCTAACTTGTGAATCTTTAAGCTTACTTGCTACTGATACACACCCGATCCAATCAAACTTTAATTTAGCTCATTTTTATACGCATCATTAGATAAGTTCATTACAGAGCTATTTCCCAAGATTTCCCTTCCTGTTTCTTTTGATTTTTTGTATAACCTTCCAGAAGAGTTATCTAAGCTTCATTTCCATACAACGTCACTGAAGAAATGCATTTCTTCCTTGTGCAGCTCTCACAAATTACAGTCCTTGTAAAGTATGGGTGTCAGTGTCCTGCATAAGTCCTTTCAAAAGAGGAAAAAAGTGATTTTTCCTCATCTTTTAATATCACTACTTGCTTTCCTCTAGGAAGATACTATTCTAAAGAGAGATTTGAAACACTTTTGGCCCCAAGCATAACTAGGAGCCTCCAGTAGTTCAAGGAGATGCTAACGATTAGCATTAGCAACACGTCCACCTCCATGAGCTCGCCTGAACTGGGCAATGAGCAATGGTACCTGCTACCTGTCCAGTAGCATTAAGAGGATACGACAGGACCGACACTGCTCTTGTTAAGGCATCATGTCAGGCTGCGCATTGTTATTATTAGAAGGACACTACCAATCTTGCTAAGGAACATCCCGCTGCCAGGAAGCTAAATATAACGTAATGTTGCTGGTCCTGATGCATGTCGTCTTAATGCACTTTAGTGAGAAGGAGTGAGGAAGTGAGGCCTCAATTTCAGTTTGGGCAACAGACCCTGCTCTGAAATATAGACGCAGAGATCCCTCCCCGCTGGGCAAGGCATGGTTATTACCAGCATTCTGAATCCACTCACTTAGTATTTATATTAAATAGAAGGCCCCACACACAGGCAGCCAATTCAAGCCATCCAAGGCTATGGCAATGCTACTTCATAGCAGTTTTAGTATTTCAAAGCTTGTTTTTGCCCTAAACTGACAAAAATAAAAAAGAAATGAATGATTACCCCAAAACTGAGATGTTAAAATGGCGGATTTCAAATTTAAACTTGACTTTGAGAACTGAACGTGTGTATAACACGAGAGCTAGGGTGCAGCGTGGCACCGGCACCTGCCCTGCTCCAGCCCTGTGAGCTCTCCCACCGCGGGACGCGCTGTGGGCGTCCCAGCTGGGGGGTTGGTATTTTCAGCACACTTCTTACCACCGAGGTATTTTGAGAAGCCTCTCTCCCCTTCTTCCCCACCTTCACCCTGTAACAATGTCATCAGACTGTCAAAATCCTGCCAAATATTTTGCTTTTGCGAAGACAAGCTCTACATGCAATACTTGCTGCCCTCCAGCACCCCGGCATATCAAGGAAACAAAATCTATATATCCTATGAGGAAAATGCATCCCTCCTGACAACTCAGTATATTGTACAGTAGCTGCTCAACAACCCTGCACCAGCTACACTCTCCCAGCCATGAGTGATGTTTTTAACCAAAACCAACCGACCAAACAAGTCTCAACCCTCCCTGGGACAAGAAGAACCAAGAACGCTTCAAAACGGGAGGCAATTCTTTCATAAATAATCATCTCTCCAAACACTGCATTTAAATAACTTGGGGATTTCTTGTCTAATTTACCAGGCCTGCAGATTTCCTTTGACGGAGCACTGAGTGTTCCACATCTAGTGAGTTTTATTCACTTTCTCCAAAGGGGATGCATGCACTAATTTAATTAAAGCTTCTTTTTGTTCTCGGAGCCAGCCCAGGACAGGGGATTACAGGGATCCCAGGGCCCAGCAGGATGAAAATGCGTTCATGTTCAAGAGATACAGATGATGAGTTACATCTCAGGGATGGCAGAACCAGATTAAGAGCAGCACTATGATATCACCACCGAGCTTCCACATATGTATATATATAAAAGAAAAACAAATCCTAGTTTACTAAGCACAGTAGAAAAATTGGAAAAAAAATTATTTAAATACTGCTTTCACCAAATTATTACTTCAATACTAGTAAGAGATGGATTTAATAGAGCCTGAGGCTCAGTTATAAGGAGGTCCTTAGGGTTTTGGATGCTTGACAGACTTATTCCATGAAAACAAAATATTTGGAAGCTTGGATAGCTGGCACCAGGGAAAGATTGAGGGCATTTCTTTACAGAATCCCTTCCTTCCCTCACACCAAAATAAGGCCATAGTGATAATATATTTCAGTTCTACAGACCTATGTTAAGCAGATGGCTATTTAGAAAAAAATTACTATATTTGCTTCAGGCTCACCTGAAATTATAGTCTAGGGCTTAGGATTGTTCCTTGTTTTATTATCCTGCCTACTCCCAAGACAACCAGAGTTTATCTGACTTAATAATAATCTACATTGAACTACATGGCAATTTTTAAAAACTCTCAAAAAAATGGATAGGAGACACACACGAGCACAGATACCTAGTGGTTACTGTGTAAGCCTAGGAAGAGGCAGGGGTCTCCAGTCTTTTCTAAGTCCTCACAAAGACAGAAGCATAAAAAAAAAGCAATTTAAAGTGAACTGGAAAACTAGACTCAGAATAATTTCTAGGATCCTTTTGGATATTAATTTTAGCAAGTTAAGCCTTAAACAAAAAGAAATTTGGCACAAAAATTCAAAGTCAGCTCTATCAGATACCTAATGATCTGATGCTATTTTCTTCTCTCCTCCCTAGTCAACCAACTGCTACTTTTCCCCCTTCCCCCAAAGCATCTATATTTTAATTCGACATCAGAACTTAACACAGGGTAATATAAAATTAAACACAGTCTTTAAGAATCATTCTCCATTTCATTTCCTCTGATTGTAGAGCTCTGAAAACGCTCAATCCAGTTCTAATAGAATAATTACAATAAATTGAAATAGAAAATTTAGATTTTTTTAATTGAATCATTTCATCCGGATTTTGCTTGCCTGCCCGTGTGAGTTGAGAGGAACATGTGCACACTACTTGTCCATTTCAGATGAGCTCCCTTGAAGTTTTTTTTCATTTGCATTATGGAAGACTGACAAAATGTCAGAGATCTCCGTCCTGTTTCATTATCTTTCCTCAGTTCTTAGCTACATATGCTGTGTCAGCACTCTTCAGTTATAGCATATTTCTCAAACTTAAATCTACATCTCTTTGACTCTTCTACCTTGCTAAAAATAAAACGGGGAATTTGCCGTGCATAATTTGGGTATGGAGGTTGTTCTCTATTTTTATTCTATTCTTTCTCACCTTCCAAAAATCAGCAAAGTATCATTTTTGTCCTGAAGCTTCTCAGATAATATATACCAGCATGGTGCTCTTTCTTAATAACTGCTGATTCCTCAGCTTGATAGATGTCTTCTCAATGCTAGCACAGCCAATACCTATCAACTCTTCAATTTGTGCAAGGAATTTTTTAATATGTCTTCAGCTATCAACGGTTTCCCACTTCATTAGTGTTAGGACAGAAGTGGTCCGAGAGAGAGTTGGATATTCAAG
This sequence comes from Microcambeva ribeirae, assembly GCA_035222435.1. NCBI lineage: Eukaryota > Metazoa > Chordata > Actinopteri > Siluriformes > Trichomycteridae > Microcambeva > Microcambeva ribeirae. The sequence continues at coordinate 25,081 of JAYECN010481047.1, forward strand.
ACTTTGGAAACTGCTGCTGGAACAAATTTGCAAGTGCTCCGAGCTTTACCAGGTGACCATGTTTGTAACTTCTGGATGTTTTGTTGGACAAAGGCTCAACTGGCCTCAAAAATATATCACTATGAGCCATAATGATAATAGTACTTGCATAGCACTGCGGTTAGTTGACTTCATAACTAAAACCAAAATCATTTGTTTGAAATTTCCCTTATTTAGAAAAAGGAACCAAAAGTGTGCACTTATTTCTAGCATCCAGCTTTTAGATCTTCTTGTTTGTTTGACAGGAAAACAAGCACCCAGAGCAGTCCCCCTGTTCACCCCGTTTGGATCAAGCTGCAGTTCCCCATGCAAAAATGAAGCTAGGCCTTAACTTTTACTTCCATAATTAGATAAATTAAGATCAAGTTTCTTCCAGTTTTCAATTACAGAGAATGCTTACAAACTTTTCAACTTTCTTGGAAGTCTAGGGAAGTCTTGGAAGTCTTTAAACTCTCAGCACATTCCTTGAGTTCCGGATAGGGCTGGACGACCTTCCGACAGGGTTTTGGAAGGAACCAAACTCCCAGGAACCATTTTTCCCTTCTGACCCGAGAAACATTGTTTACACTGAGAATGGCTCTTTAATCCATTTCCCCCCAAAACTGCCTCTAAGACCACTTACTCCTGTGGCAGAATCTTCTGTTCTGAAAGCACGACTTTAGGTTGGCTTGATTAAAGACCTGGGATTTTCTGCGTGCTGCTTCCTGTTGCACAAGAAATTCAGAGCACTCTGAGTCTGATCTGTCACTCTCCTGGCTAACAACCTCCCAGCCCTTGTAGAATGTGCATTTTTTATTAATACTAATTTTATATTTTGTTACAGGGTAGTGATAAAAATGTTAAATAGGACAGAAGACAGATTCTCAAAACATACTGACTCGGGGCTGCTAAGTATGTAATTGTTTAAAATTGTGTTGGCTGCTTTCTTAAATCTGCACCACATTGGTTTGCGGTGCTTCTTAATGAAAATATCATGCACTGCAGTCTTCTAAGACATCTGACTAATGTCAGCATCTTAATTTTATCAAACTTGTAATCTCATCAAAAATGATACCAAGGTAAGCTTGGTGCAATCTAATTCCCTAAGCCAATGCTGTTAGGCATTAATTATATTATCTTCCTTATATTTTTATTAAGCAAGCCTTCTATTAACCGCTGCATTATTTTGCTTGAGATCAATATCAGGCTAACAGGCCAGTAATTACCCGCGCTCTTCCATTTACTCTTTTTAAATATTGGCACAACGTTATCTTTCTGTCTGGCATCTCTGCCTTCCCTCCATGACTTATTTTACTCATTACAAAGAACAGTTCTACACAAACAACAAAGACATCATGGCCTGAGCATCTTTAATTTGACATTTTTGGCATAAGCCACTCTAGAACACATTTCTGAGGAGCCTTAGGCATCTAAACCCCTAATTTAGACTCAGTGTCTACACCAGGTATAGGTTTGAGCATCCCAAGCTCCTCTTGCAAAGCAAAATTCAGATGTGAAAAGTGCTTTGGAGTTTATGCTCAAGTTTATGCTTCTTACACTGTGTAACTTCTTACACTTCTTGCACTGTGTATGCATTTATATTTATATATACTTATATATTCATACACATATACAAATATGTGTTTGTATATTTAAAGAAAAAGATTGCAGCAGAGTAAAATATCTACATCTCTATAGAACAAAATTGTTTTGGAAGTTCTGAAACAAATGAAATTTCACTGTCACTTCATTTTCTTCCTACTTCTGGGTATTAGCCTGCACTGTGTTATGCAGAATACACACTCATATCTCTTCCCATACAAAATACATTTCATGACAATATAGATTTAATAAAATGTAAATATCCAGATAAATGAATCAAAAGTAAGATGTAAAGATGAAATGCTGCAGGTGTCAAGATGAAAAATTTTAACTTCCTCAAACAAAAGTGGAGGACTTATGTAAGCCTCATCTAATAGGAAACAGCAGGAGCCAGACGGGGGCTCGTCAACTTTTGGGTCTTGAGAAAATTTCATACTCTGGTTAAAAATGTTGAAAAAAAAAAAAAAATGTGCATAGCTCTAGTATTCATATATCTCTTCTGATACAAATTTGTCAAAGTTTTAAGTCACAAAACTAAAGGCATAGGCAGGGTGGCAGAAGAAAAAGGGAAGTGAGAGCCTGTATTTTATTATTATCTGAATACTAATATCTGGAATGAAGCGTGGAGAAACCCAGTAAGCAGCCGGTGCCAGATCTGCTCCCGCCCCAGCTGGTCTATAGCGCTCTTAGGGAGCCCTTCAGCAGGTTCCTGTGAAATCTGATAATACTTACAAGCAACCGGACTAACAGACACTTCGGAGCACGTGAGTCTCTGAAACAAAAGCTTTGCTCTTATCCCCCCGAGTCCCCCACATTACGCCTGTATATGAAAAGCAGCCTGGAAAATATCATAGTGCTGCAGGTTGCTTAGGGTGCATTGACTTCATAAATCTGAGGTAATCCTGCTCTTGTCTCGTGGATTATCCAGGTAAAAACAAGAGATAAAACCGTGTTCTCCAACACGGAGTGGCTATTCCACTGCAGAGTAAATTGCTTCACTTTTTCCCCCTAAAACATTCATACTAGTGACATAATTACAATCTTGCTTTATCAAGTATTTTTTCATTACATGCAAAATCATTCACTTAGGACACTTAACAATGTAGTACTCAAAAAATTGTGTTTTCTTTCTTTTTTTTCTTTTTCTCATGAAGCTTCAAAGCAGCAATACCAATTAAGCCAAATACAGGACATACGGAGGGCCATTTCCACGCACTGCCTTTCCAGCTTTACTGATCAAAATAACCATATTCCATCTTAGTTGCTGTTTCCGGAGTTCAGTATTGCTTTTTGATAGACAAATCATCATCATCTAAACAGCAGCCAACCACTCCGTATCACTCCGTGCACCCCTGCAAGGAACAAGGTACCCTTGAAACACAAACTCATCTCCAGCTGCTCCTTCGAAAATTTCGAGGAACTATCAGTGAGTTGAAGGTGTCCCTGGTTATTCCTCAGTTTGATAAATCTGTTTACATAGTTAAAATATGCTGCAGCCTATCAACATTTTTACACTACCTCTGCCTCCTTTACACTATGTAACAGTGACAGGTTTACACTTCAATGAATATGGAGCCCAGAAGCCGTCTCAATGCATGGGAGCTCTTTTCCACCTTTGTGTACTAATTCCCATCAATTCCCAAAATGCCACATTCCCAGCAGTTGTCCCCCCACATAACACACGTTCGTCAGTACCGCCCAGGAAGGCCCCAGGGTTACGGCCCTGCGCAGAAACCCCGTGCTAACTCTTTTTGCCATGGATTGCTCGGATGCGGCGCAGCGCCCGCATTTGGTGGCTCGCTGCCTAGTGCCACTTCTGCGCCGCGGGGGCCGCCGCCGGTGCGCCGCCCTGCCCCTTAAATACCGCTACGAAACAACAGCAAATAAATAAAACCCCACCAAACTCTGGGGGATCAGAAAGGAGGTCTGGAGAATGATGACAGAAGTCACCTACTCAAATGATTTCTAACTGCAAAGAAATCAGAGCAAGGAAAGGGGGAGAAGAGAAGCGCGCCTTGCAGAAAGCCTTGCCAGCCTCTGAACTGACAAAAATCCTGCAAACGCTGCTTGCAGAGACCCGCGTAGCTCACCTCAGTCAAGCCTTCTTATCCTAATCCTGTATATAACCTAGAAAGACCCGTAGCTTTGCAGAAAGACATGATCCTGTTATTGTAACTGTAGTCTAGCAGATCACTGCCAGCAGGACCCCTTACAGCTTCACCAAGTCTGTGCAGTTTGGGGCATGAGCATGGCCTAAGGAAGCAAAAACTTGAACACAGAGCCACTTCTGCACTTCTCTTTACCGAAAGTGTAAAGTTATTTACACTTTGACTACAGCCGTTTGGTTCAGCGTTTCCATCGGGCCACCAGTCTGCACTGCCGACTCGCAGCCCTTAACCCACTGCATTCCCAATGTCTGTACTTAAATGATGTCGGCAGGTTGAGTCTAGGCAAGAAACTGCCATTCTGCATCCTGGTCCAAAGCAAACAGTTACTGCTGGACTCATTACTGCCTGTTTTTATCTAGCATAATGAGTTTTTAACAGACTTTCGCAGCGCAAGCTATTAAAAGTAAATAGTGCATTCCAGACGTGAGGCTCAAAGCTCCTGCTGTGAATAGCAGAGCTCTTTGTAGCTTCATCTTAATTTTCGCATGCCATAGTTCCCACCTTTAGCTAGCAGTTCTTCTACCCGAAGGAAAAGAAAATACATATCATGGTCAAATTTAATCCTTAAATTTTCTTAAATTCCTCTTTGCTGTCAAAGAGAAAAAGAACACGTGCCTTCATTCTCAGTGTGCGCAGGGTATTGCAGTCATCACATAGAACATTTATACACTCTGTGGACCTTGGCAGGCCAAGGGTTGACTCACCAAGACAAGGAGCAGCAGTCTGGAAAAGAGCAAAATGTGCAAGAAAGGGGTATTTAAGAACCTACTCCCTTCTGCCTCCCGTCTGGAGGGTTTTCCGCGAGATGTCTCCTCATTGCAGACAAGGTGCCTCTGAGCAGATCATTGAGACTTCCTGCCTCCCAAGTGACCCTGTCCCGTCAGCACCTGCGCCCCGCTCAGTTCATCGCTCCTATTTTTATGTCACCTTTCTCATCATGCTGCCCTTATTTAAAGTTAGGATACGTGAAGCTTTTAAAGTAACAGTAAGAACATTTTTAGATGGTGCTGAGCAGCATCAGAAGGAAACTCTGCAGCAGCCCCGGCAGTCGGGAGAGCCCCACGTGCAAAATTCATATTCCCGTAGGAAATAAATACGTCCATGGGGAGCCCATGCCATCATGGAGCTCTGCTTTCCAAACGCCTCCCTTTCCTTACAGCTCTTTTCATTTGCTTGTTGTCAGCAAAAACATTGGGGAGCTCAGGGGATTCCAGGTATTTGCAGCTACCCCTTTGGATAAACATGTTCCCTGCGTGCCGTGGTGGAGAACAAGCTGCAAAATGTGCATTTGCCACCAGCCTGAGGACGGCTTCGAGATCTTCGGGGCTGCTGTGGCCGAAGCAGGTGAGCAAAACATCTCTTACTGAGCAACTCTTCAACTTGCAGCAGAAGGGACCAGTTTCCAAATGCAGCCAAGCACAGATTCAACAGTTTGCCAACATGTCGTTTTAGAAAGTAAAGGAGTTTTGGTGTTGTTGTTGTTTTGGACATCTCTGGATAAATGTGTTAGAACAAGGAATTTTTAAGTATAACTTCCCATGTTAAAATGAATTTCTTTTTTAACTCACTTGGATTTGACAGAAGCTTAAAGCTGGAGGGTGGATGGCAATGAGAAGAAGGAGAAGTCACAAAAAGAAGTGAACTATGTTAGCTAGCAAATCAAAGTACCTCTGATCTGAACAAACTGGAGAATGGAAAAGTCTATATTCTGAGTATGTTACCTAATAATTGCATAAAATTATAATGAGGGACAACAAAGAAGACTGGAGAAGGAGATCACATCTCCTGTTTCATTGTCTTAGTCATTTCTCTTTCCAAGTGACAAAAAATAAAAAAATATATTTAAAAAATCAGTGCAGCAGTCTTGGTGGCAGCTCCATGTGCTGCCATTTACCCTCTGAGGGAACATTAAACACTGCAAAAGAAAGTATACAGGAAATTTAGCCAATAATTAGTGGGGTTTATGAGCTCCCTTAGAATGTTATTTCATAAGTTGATGGAAAAAAAACTGTTATTTCTTTCATAAGCAGTTGACATTTGTGAACAACAAGGCACCAGACCATCAGGTGGCTAATTTAAGCATTAACAGTCCTTGGCAGGAAAGGCGGGCAGACTGCACACAGGCTTTTATGACAGCACTTCTAAATGTAGGTTTTAGTCTGTAATCCTATAAATGAACATTCTTTTGTGCAATATTTTGACAAATCAAGGGAAAAATTGCCAGGAAAAATCCAGCAGATAGTATGAGTCACACCTTTCCTAAGCCATTTTAAGCATCTGTTACTATGGGACCAGATGGATAAAACAGAAGATGCAGGTACCTTTTCCAGTCATAAATATCTTAAAGATATGCATATGGGTTGAAAAATGATTAAAAAAAAAAAAAAAAAAAACTATGTCATTTTCTATTAGTCTTATGTATGATGCTTACAACAGCTTTTCTCTCATCACTTCTACAACTAATTGGTATTTGCTGTTGCTCTTCACACTGTGGCATCAAAGTGCCAAAATCAAAAGTCTAAAACAACACATGATTTCATTTTTTAAGACTTTGGGATGAGTTCGCTTTCATTTCTACTGTGTGCCTCATTTCACCCATAATTCAAAACCTCCAGTGCCAACACTTTGGTAAAACAGTTTCTTGCTTGGGTGTCTCAATTATTAACATTTAAAAACTTGATCCTGGGAATGTTATTTATTTAGTAATGGCCAGCGATGAGACCCATCAGCTGTGTTTCTGAAGGGCTTGATTCTTGATGAACTGGCTCAACAGAACACTCTGGAATTGTAGGTAGTTTCCAGATTGAGAAAGTCACTTAAAGATGAATGTGAAAATAATTCCGACCAATGTGATAATGGTTTCTTAACAAAATTTTCATAAAATAGCCTTCTGATCATCATCATTCTCTCCTTTCATATCCGAAGGATTCAACAAATACCACCATTAAAAAAGGAATAAACTCATCACACATTAAGCGCTATAAATAATATTTGCTTATCTCATGTATTTCTAAATACGGGTTCCAGAGTGCCGGCAGACCGAAAAAGAATCAAACCCTTGGAGGCAGAATAGCCCCTGCTGGGGCTACATATGTCCAAAATGCACTTTGCAGAGGAGCCACAGCTAAAATAAAACTTTTGAAGACAAGTATGTGAATTGAGGCACAAATACGACAGTTTTGCTCATCTCTCACATGCAGTTCATAAAGCTAAATGAATCTCTATGGCTAATGACAATGTATGAACTGCTTTATATGATGATTTTTGCATTTAAATCACAGTATGACATGGGAGGTTAAATCGCTACCAGTATCTGCCAATTTTACTACCTTTTCCCACTTTGGGAAGGCATTTCAGGAACATACTGGCTGGAATTTTTCAAGCTGTTTTCAAGGTTTGAATGAACTTGAGCAACTTCCAAAACCAAGAGAATTAAAAAAAAAAAAAAAAAAGAGAGAGACACGTGCCATTTGCAGATACCTCAAGAGCTATAAAAAATGGAAAGCAAAGGCTAAAATGATATGCCTTTTAAAATGAAAAATGACATACAATGCACATAATTCTGTATGACAGAGTTTCAAGTTGGCTGGGTTAAATTCACTGCAAAAGCTTATGTACACAATAACATTAAAGGATTTTGCCACAATATACTGAGGAGCATCCTAAGCTGATAATTTACTTTTTACCTTTTTTTCCCTGATTTCTTTTCTTTCTTTTAAAAAAAAAAAAAAAAAAATCAGCCCTACTATTTTAAAAAAATGTTACTTTATTTTGCTTTGATATGGGCTCCAGGTCTTTCAGTTGCATGGATATTTTTCACCTTGAGGACTCCTTGGTGGCTTGGAATTCCCTGGAAACATTAACATCATCAGAGCTTTCCCTTCCTTTGCTCCTCCCTTCCCTCCTTCATTCCTTCAGGTTTTGAGATCAAGTTTTCCCTCTGCACCTTCCCCATCAGCAAACCATGTGCAGCATCCACCAGGAAAGCTCTATCACCCGCTTTGCTCTCCCCATGACAGTTCTGAGAGAAATGAGCTTCAAATCCATTAGGGCATCGATCAGCTTCTGTGCACTTGGAATTCAACAGGACCGTGTGCTTGAAAATAGCTGCTGGAAAGAGGGTCTGAAAAATAGTCACTGATGTCTGTCTTCTTTCCCCTCGGTGTAATGTTTTCTTACCATAATGATAAGCAATGACACTTGAAATAAAATATTTGAATCTGAATCTCTTATCATAGTGTTTCAATACATTAGAAAAGAAAAAAATGAAAATGCTGCCTGTTTCATCTTAGGTGCTTCTTCCCAAAGAACCAACTGAAAGTGCAAACCTGCAGAAAACGCAAGCAGGAAAAAAGTCATTGCTCTCCCTGCAGATCCCTCCCTGTCTTGCACTCAAGGTTAACTGATGTTTATTCTGGAATTGCTGGAAAACAAGAAAGGCAGATGCAATAGTTCGATGCAGTTGTAAGCACAGCACAGGGCTCTTCAGCCTTCACAAGACCATGTGAAGTTCTCTAGTCGTCCTCTGTGGATTGCTTTTAGTCTGTCCTTCACTGAGAATTTCTCGTAGGTAGTCAAACATATGGAAAACAGTAGATATACTTGAAAACAAAGGTTGCAGTGACAGAAATCTCCATATATGTATGCAGGACTATTTTAAGCTTCATTAAAAGTAGATCTACACATATGCAATTATCAATGAAAATAGGTTTTCTTTTGCTCAAAATAAATAAAAGAGATTATGGATTATGCCTTCTATTTCCCCATCAAGTCCATTTTTTAAAGCTAAAGGATATTATATCAATATGGTTTTACTACCTATGAGAAGATAAGTTTATTTCCAAATGTCGGTAAGAGCTATTAAATTACTAGAACATTAATTAGAATAAGAGATATACCTCTAAATAGAGAGATAAGATGCATTACAAGAAAAGACTGCAGGCTGTCTGCTCCTGTAGGATACCAAAAGAGGCTTCGATATTTCACAGAAGTAAATATATGGATATTTTATACTGAGAGGGGGAAAAAAGAGAGAAAAACATACTGAATTTTTGCATTTCTCTCCTGACAGAAGTACTTGGCAATGTTGGCAGTGAGGAGAGCTGGTACCTTAGACTTGTGTGGATGTTAGGTAAGAGGAGCCCCAGTAACCAAGTGAACCAAGGCAGGAGGCTGCCCTGAGGGCCCCTCGGGAGCGAGCACCGGAGGGGCTCTGCCTCCAGGAACCGCCCCCAGGAACACCTGGGAATTTTCTTTCCAGTCTAAAATAAAAGGCAATTCAGTAAAGCACCAAGGAACAGTCATTTGCATGTTTTATGGTCATTTTAATAATCTGATCATGATGATGGCTCTATCTTAGAATTAGTTATTTTGTGTTTCCTCTATCAAAGGCAGTTCAAGAACCCCACTACTATGGCAGTTAGAAACCTCTGACAAAATGAGAAAATAATAGTATGAAACGAGAATTCATTCGAGCTTTAGACCAAACCAGACTCCAGCTCTGGCCGGGCTGTTTTGCAGACCCTCCTCAGCTCTCCAGCAGCACCACTTACCCAGCTTCCGTCTTCTCGTTTCTTGCTGGGACAATTTTCAAGTGTCAAATCATACAGAGTAAAAGCCTATTGCCTTGGCGCTGTTTCTCCCCTGAGAAGCATTACATCTTTATGTATTCTTTGGAATAATTCTGGCTTCCAAGAACATTTTGGAGATGGAGATAATTCAAGCAAAACTATGATAAGGATAAATAAATTAAAAAGATATCTTGATCAGCATGTGAATTTAAAATTTAGTTTTACTGAGCTTATTTGATCTACAGTAGTGATTGTGCATAAATCTCAACAAAAATTTCAATACTGTTTACAAAGAATGATAAGCCTCCTACTAACAGTAATATCTTGTCCATATTAATTTTCCAGTTTCTGGGATACAGCAGACAAATATTTACTTTTCCTGTTAATGCTTGTTAAGTGATGGCTCGTGTCAGATTTCACTACCCATTTTCCTGGAAAAAGGAAACCATTGATTGTTCCTGGAATATATATTTTATCTGAGTTTGCACTTTATTTTTCCCTGCATTACAAAGAAGCCAACTTTAATGGTGAGGATTTTGTTCACCTGACAGTACTTCTTGTCAAGATTTTCCACCTTATTTTATTTCTGTGTATATGTAAATACATTCTAGCTTGAGGTACATGTTCCATGCAGAACATGTCAGAGGTGGAGGTCAGTGTACTGTAATAAACAAAAAGCTGTAAATCTTTTACCGATTTATAAGATATTAAAATACCTTATAAAGGGCTTTATACCCTTGAGGAAGACCCCATTCACCATTCATTGTCCCAGCAATCTTTCCTTCATAATAAGCAATATATTGAGCAATCTAGACTATGCAGGGCCAGCTCAGTGCAACATGAGCCACTGACCCCCACTCAGTGAAATTCCCACTCAGGAAATTCCCAGTTAGGAATTTCTGCCTAAACCGGACAGCACACACACATTCAGTAAACTGGGCCTCAGATTGCCATCAGCTTTGCTCAAAAGCAAGGAAATGGCCTACAAAATCCTTAAATCATTTTCATGCATGTAAAGCTTTCTTCCTGTTCGGTGTTACAAAGCTCTCTCTCAGGAGTTAATTGTTTCGTTATATTCAAAGCTATTAAACTCTAGAGACAAGGAAATGCTCAGGTGAAAGGAAAGTGTATGAAATATTCCGCACTGACACTGATGGTGAATTTGGCATTTTACCCTTCTTTCTGCAGCGCACACCACAACCCAGGCCGTGGGAAGATGGTTTAACAATTTGTTTCACTCATTCAGCTCTGCAAAACCTGAAGCCAAACAGATACGTAACCTGCACCGCACACTGTGCTCTATGCGTGCTGGAGAGAGAATGAGTCTGGATTAGAAAAATAGATTTGCTGCTTTCCACCAAAGACATGGACACTGATGTAATGTTATCCTATCAGTCTGAATTCTCCCAGTAAGTACCAGCCTCAAGAGAATATACAGAGAAGAGCTGCAAGATCTGCCTTGCAGTTGGAGCAATATCCCCTATACACTGGAATGAGAGACTGGACCTGTTGCAATGTCCTAGTGGACAGAGGTTTCTGAGAAGTCCTTATTTTGGTTTTGGGCTCTTCATGTCATTTCCTAGGAGGAAAAGAATCAGAAAATGCTTGTACAAACACAAGAAACTAGATTGTTAGGCCCAAAGTTCACAAATTTGCAAATGTTGCAGTAATTCTGAGTAATTTACCAGACTTGCTCTCCCATCCCTAACTCAGCTTTCTATGCTTTTTTACTTAATAAATCAACAGTTCTTAAAAGTGAAAAAGGTCCAAAGAATTCACACTGAAAAAAAAAGATTATTAGTAGATGACAAAACATGAATAAAGCACATTCAAGCACAGAACCTCCTAAAGCCACTTCTGCAAAGACAAAACTGAAAGTAGAGTCTGAGATTATTGTACTGAAAGCTCGAGGGAAAGACACATTTGCAAGTCCAGGCAGCATTTGAATGCAATTGCATAAAGGCTGGTTTCTGAGAAGCAGTTGTCATCTAGAGGGTCTCTGGTACTAACAGCAGATCAGTCTCGATAGAGCGTTTTGAATCAGAAGCAAGAACACAGTTACAGCATTCTGATCTTATGCTAAATATCCATGTAAGGGCCACAGGGGTGAGGAGCTGCTATTCTCCAGTGAAATTATTTTTTTATATATAGGTAGCAATGTCACAGGAGCTGCAGATTAATCCTTCTCCTTGGTTGCTACAAAAAGGCATGGGTAGGATAGATGAGTTCTTAAAACTGCCAACCTGTCTTGATGAGTTAAAGGCTGTTACTATATATATATATCAGATATATATTAGAAATGAGATTGTTATTAAAGAAATACTGCACTGCAACATATTAATAAACTAAAGATGAGAACCAAGCTAAAAACAACTCGGCAATTTGAGGATTAGCTTCTTTCTGGCCAAACTCTTTGGGTAGGCCCCATCATCACCCTGCACTGAGCGGAGCTCAACCACCAACGGGCAGAACCAACTGCAGGGCCTGGAGAAGCACCGAAGATGAGGGAGGAGGAGGAGGACACCAACAGGATGGCTGATCTTTGAACTGTCAGCTAACAACTTCTGAAGAGAAAAACAACCCAGGTTCCTAAAAATAACTGAAAAAGCCTAAAAGGAATCTTTAAATATCTTCTGAGAAAGGTGATGTTAAAGAGAATGAAAAAAGGTTCTGTTCTTGGAACAGCTCATACCCTAAAGCTAACTCGCTTCTATTTCATGCCAAATAAAAGCTGTATGAATCATGTAATAAAATGTTATGGCTGCTAGCACAATTAATTAGAAATGGAGGAGAGCACAACTTTCACCTCAAGAAGAAGTGTCATACTAACAGGAGAAAAGCTGTTAAAATATTGTGAACATTTCTAATGAATTCAGTGAAGAAATTAAGAGATTCTCAGAAAATATTAATTTACAAGAATTAAAATGATTATGTACCACATATTTCCACTGCATGGCGACACCTGTAAGACACTTCTTCTGGAGATCACACGGTGATAAGAGTGAATCAGCACTTTGCTGGCAGATCTCATAAATTCTCTACAGCTAGTTAAGGCAACAAGATAATACAGCACTATCTTCCTGGACCAGATAAGCTCCCATATAATTTTGGGGACAAGAAAGCTCAACAGCTTTGAACCAATGGCAATAAATGTGGCAGGTTTCAAAGAGTACCTGCCTTTCAAGCCACATGCTGCCTATTAAGGGCTAATGCACATGCACAATCCCATTTAATTTGACAGTTACTGCAGTGACTCCTTAACCTGAACAAGCAATTCGCAGTCACTGTGATAAGTTGTCATAACTTAGGAAAAAGAGAATTACTTCTCTGAAGTCACGTGGATGGCCAACCCAGGAGAAACTGAAGAACAGCAGTGCTCAGAGAGTCACCGAAGATTAAATTAAAATCATTATCCTCTGGTCAGTCTGGTCACCATGACTATGACCCGTCACTCCTATTAGAAGAGACATTAGTTTAGCTTTTGCAAAATGCACTGTTAGTAAGTGAGACTCCTAATTTTATGTTTTGAGGTTTATTAAGCCAGAGTTAATGCTCCACTGACTCAGTGCAAATTGCAGTACCTGGACAGGCCTCACGCTGCATCTGTGCTTGTACCAGGCTTACCAGCAGTGGTGACTGACAAGGAGCCCGGTGATGCCAAATAAAAGATGACTGTATTTTACTTTATCTTGTTTACCCACAGGGAACAAGGAAAACATGTATTCTGAGTTAGAATTCTTTTTCTTTGCATGTAAGAGGAACCACGTTTCCCCTAGGTATACAGACTGCTATGTTTATGAACAGATGTGGGAAGGAAGCATAGTTTATGTTATACTAGTTCTGCATTGACTTATTTGTGATTTCATTAAAATGTCAGATAAATTTGATATCCCCAGGCAATATTTCCATGGAATTCTCTAGGTTAAAATTTTCTATTTCTCTAAAAAGAAGAAGAGATTTTCTAAAGGCTTGCTGATTTTACATGTCATTAAGATTGCTGCTGAAAGAGGATAGGAGAAAGGAATAGATTTTGTTCCTCAGCGTTCTTCATTACTCCATAAAACGGAACATATTTCATGTTCCCAAGAATCCTAATGAGAAAGTTAGAGACCTTCCACTCGCTGAGCTTCTAAGCAAAATCCACATAAAGGAAATGCCTTTGCATAAATTGCACTTCTGACTTACCTGCCTTTTTTCTTCCTTTCCTATTAAATATATTTATTGGGGATTAGTTTCACCCAATTTGTATGCAATACAATTTTAAAGAGAACGCTGGTGGTCTGAAGTTTTGGAAAGCAAGAAACTACAAGAGCTTCCTTCATGTCAGGAATCTTTAGGATACAAATATGGAAAGTAAGGAGTGACAACCATGAAAAGCTGATTTGCTCAAGAGAACTGAAGTGCTGGACAGAGTGACTGCCATGACGCTCTCTACAATATCACTTTACTTTGAAAATACTGAGCACCTATATGGCAAGGAAGAAAAGCTTTCTGTGAAAGAACACATTCTGTTTTCTTAAAGCTGAAGGATTTATGTCTAAAACGTCAGTAAATAATAAAGCTCAGGGAAGTCAACTGCAGATCTTACAGAGATACTTGCAAACCTTTGCAGAAACTCTCTGATAAACAAAAAATACCCTCTCTATATATGAGCATACTATTTGCTATTAAAAAAGTAATCTTACAAACTGTATTGATGTACAAGAAAAAGCCATAATGAACTTCTAGTCTAATATTCCCAGATTTTTTTTTTTAATCTTTCATGAAATTTTTATTAATGATATTCAGATGCATTAGTGACCCTACATGCTATCCTCGGGGAATTTTTGAACCAATGCTTAAATATTTGTTATGCAATGCATACATCTGAAGAAAAACTATCTCAAAAGTTTATTTAGCTACAACTAATTATACTGAGGACTTGCACAAGCTATAAAAGCTATGGGATACTATAGCTTTTACAGCTATATGTATGGGACACTATACTTATGGTATATTATAGCTTTTTCTTTAGATGCAGCTATGGTAATTGGCCAAGAAAGAGGCAGGCATGTACTCTTGATAGGAGAGCTAAGTCTTAGAGCAGGACAAACAATATAGTATTTATTCTACTATATTTATGCTAAGATTACAATAGGAATGTAGTGGTCAAATAGATTGTGAAGTAAGAGATAAGTTGCTTTAGTTTTCCATAGTGTTACCACTTTATAGGTTCATCATTACCGCTATTACTCTGTAAACATACTGTGAAATACAGGTTTGAAATTTTAGTTAAAAGTTTTTTGGTTTTCAATGAAGCCAGCTCAGATCTATTACTTCAGATAATTTCACTGCTCCCTTAGTTGTTCTAGTATTTGAATAAAAGGAGCCACATCATAAGTAATGAAAAAAATGTAATAGACTTTCACTGAAATTTATTCAGAGCTGAGAGATTTTAACAGAAATGTCACCTTCCTTGGTTTAACACACTACTGTAAAAATTGAAAATTGTGTAGCATTTTTTTTTGATAGAGTAGGATGTTTATCTAAAAGAAAATAGTTATTTGAAATTCCTGGCATTTTGATTGCTGTAAACAGTTTTCACTGTGAAGATAAAGGAGGGGAAAAAAGAGACCAAGGAAGAAGGAAGGTCAAGAAGCTGAATGAAAGCTCACTCCCCGATTAAATTGATGCACTGGGAGTCTTGAACCTTTTTGAAAACCAGAGTTTAGGAAGAAACACAGAGCACAACCTAAAGGCCCACGAGCAGTCTCATTTAGATGGCAAGAGCTACAGGGATGACCAGCTAAATACTTCTTTCGTGCGCAATATAGGACAGGCAGTAACGTAAAGCAAGGCGGCACTCCCCACGCAGTCACGAGAAGACAGAGCCGTGTGCTGCAGCACAGGCTCCTGGAAATGCTGGCTTAAGGGCTCACTTCCAGAAGGGTCCTTCAGACCCTTCAGTTTGTCCTTCAGAGAGATGGACAGTTCACTGCGAAGTTAGCTAGCAAGTTAAGTGCACTTAACTTAAGCGCGCTGCAACCAGAGGTTGGGAAAACAAGGCAGCATCCCTACGTAATAAGTCTGATTTACCAGATTAATAGCTTTCTTTCATTTCTTTACTTATTTATTTTAGTGCTGAAAATTGTAAGGGGAAAAAAAACTTAATTTACAAATAGGCTTATGCTCTCGCTGGGAAAAAAGTGTGCTGGGTATTGCCCAAACAGGACAGAACCGGACCTTGGGTACAGAGATGTGCAGGGAAGGGACTATCACTCCTTTGATGCCAGTTTCCAGGTTAAATGCATTTTCAGTACCTTTTCTTCACATATTTTTTCCCTGATAATAAATACAGATCTTTACTAGCTTGTCTACTTACCTTGACAAATGGCTGTTAAATCAGGTATTTCAATAGTATGCAAGGTGAAAGTTAGGCGGGTATGTTCTCTGGAACATATCCACAGATGTCACTTTCCCTCAGTGCTTGCAGATATCCTAATTTTTGTGCAGTCCTTAACTTTTCATACATTGTGCATTGCTGTCTGTCAGATCAGACACGGCTAATTAAACAATTGCTACTTTTGCTGGGTTCTGTCTCTGACCAGTCACACTGAAAGGCAGTCACAAAAATCAGATATCTACAAGCAGACACCCTGACTAATACATAAGAACTTGGATGAAGAATCCAGTTCTATGGGGTGACCTTTAATGGGATAAAAGATAAGACAAACCTCAGATTTCCCACTTTCTTTTGCCTGCATCATATCTCCCACCTCTGCTACCAAACCATGAAATAACTTCTCTCCTCATGGGCCAGGGCACCAGAAAGGATTAAAAGGGACAATCCTGAGCCAGGGAGACTCTGGTCAGCCTCAAGCAGCCTTGACTGTTGTGTCCACCCCTACATTTGAGAGGAGCAATGAGAGTACAAAAATTATTTGAAGAAAATATACTGGCTGTGCCCTCGTTTGCCTAGGTTTGTGAAACATGCTCTGTGCAAACAGCAAAAGGCCTTTACAGAAACTAGATGACAAACTAACGAAATCTCTAGCGGGCAGATGTGCACTGTAATTAGACGTTTCTACCTTGGCTAATCAAGGATATGAAAATTAAGAAGATCCTGGTGTATTTGAGCGGCAGGGCAGGAACGCAACAAGGAAACGCTCACCAGCATTTGCAAACTCTAGCTGGAATGACAAGGGTTGTGAATAGCTTTGGGAGGGATGAGTGGTCAGAGGAATTTGGGAAGTGCTGCTTTGTTTCAAACCATTCGGCCTTTGCAGCATCACAGCACAAGGCTGCACCAATTATATTTTATACTCAGCTAAACTATATTTTCCCTTAATTTTTCTCTTTCTTAAACACTGGCTGTGCTCCCTGAACTGTAAATTCCCAGCATTTAGCTTAGGTCATAGAATTGATGTTGAAAGAGAGTTTGGCAGATGACAAACAACTGAGAAGAGGGTTTGATGTGGGAAAGTGCTAAACAACTTTAACTGTAATCACTGCTGCAAATGCTTCCAGTAACAGATATGAAGCAGAGTTTTTCCCATAAGTCTCCAGAGATGATATACTAGATTCTTTTTAAGTCAAAGCAATGGAAGTAGGAGTCTACGACCAAATTATGAACCTCTCTGAACTTATCTTTTCATTTGCTCTATCTTAAAAGGTAGGCCAGGCATTTCTTCAAGAGAGCTCGCAGGAGCTGGGACAGATAGATCGCTGCCATCTTCAATATTGGCTGGGAAGAATATCAGGAAAATTGGTCTGCCTGTAGAGTATTCATTCCAAAAAGCAATTTGCATAACAAAACAAATACATCATGAATACGCTTTTAAAACAGAAAGGGCACTCACAAACAAAGCATTCAGCAACATGTCTCTTTTAATCATAACTATATACGCAAACAGACACCATAGGCATAGAAATGGATGGTAATTCACTCTCATTCTCCATTCCTTGACCTAATTTCAGAGCATTAGATAAGATGTCAGGAAACCATCTTGAGAGATGGTGAGCATTTCCACTTCAGGACATATATAATATCATTTTTCCAATATTTAATCTGCCTGTACTAAGCCTTCTTAGTTGGAATGTTCCTTATTAGCCTCCACATAACAAGACTGAATGCCAAGAATTCAAGCACTCTAAATGCTCAGGATAGTTCTCTTTTTAAAATGGTAAGTATAATTGAATACCACTTGCCTGAGGAGATTAGAGTTGCAATATGTCTTATATATCCAAGTTGATTGGATAATATACTTAATGGAACATACCTGAGAAGATGAACTGCTTATCTGGTTGTAACATACGTCTCCTGGAAAGATAAGACACTTGCCTTTTTTTTTTCCTTCCCAACTGATAGTCCTTGATAACTCCCTTGTTTGTTCATTTGCATATACGAACTAGTTATGGAGTTCTGCACACTCACTCATCAAGAGGAAAATTAAGAGAAGAGTAGCAAGCTCACAACGTCTCTAAGCTCCCTCAACGCCCTTCCTCAAGGTGTCTCCAGGGATAAAGCAGCAAATCGAGCAGCCTTCTACAAATCCTGTGCTCGGAAAAAGGGAAGCAAGAGCAGGCAAAGATGCACTGAGAAGTGGCAGGGAAGTGAGATTAGTTATCCTGGCAAGAAGTGAAGTGAGACCCCTTGAACCCTGTGATTAAGCACCCTGGAAGAAAGACAGAGAGAGAGAGAGAGAGAGAGAGAGACAGAGAGAGAGAAAGGGAAGAAGAGAAACTCTATTCCTGTAACGTTTGTTAGCAAGACACTTCATACTTACATATTCCAACTAACATTTCTCATTAATCACCACTCAAACCTAGAGTTCATGTTTATGAAAATTACAAAGGAGACATTTGCCTTGAGTTTGGGGTGATGGTGGGGGGGTCTAATTTCAAGGAGTGCAATGACATTTGAATCGTGGGTTCACTCATTCCTGCCAGATAGCACGCTGGTCACCAAATGCTTACGCATTAGCCACCCAATACCTCTGTCCCTCACTGAAGCTATCAGCTCCAAGGAATAACTGCTACTCAGCAGCTCATAACGTATAACTTGTCCAAAATATCTTGATCTATACAGAAAGCCCTGCTATGCAA
Organism: Microcambeva ribeirae; assembly: GCA_035222435.1. Taxonomy (NCBI): domain Eukaryota; kingdom Metazoa; phylum Chordata; class Actinopteri; order Siluriformes; family Trichomycteridae; genus Microcambeva; species Microcambeva ribeirae. The sequence continues at coordinate 43,523 of JAYECN010481047.1, forward strand.
CTGTAACTGTTCTGCTTTGAGAAGTATCATACAGGTACTAGGGCAATATTTTTATGTGACGTCTTCCAACATTAATAACACTTGGGTGCCGGCAGAAGCACTTTATTTTAGGATGATTCCTTTCAGCAAACCCACTTCTTCAATGAAGAGAGAGGAGAGCTACTACACCAAGGAGGGCACAGCCAGCCTCTTCTGCAGCTGTTTTAAGCAATTAACTCTCATAGCTTCAGCAAAAAGGTAGGCACAAACTTGGCACTGGAAATAGTACAAGGTGGAAATGGCTTTAGAAACGTTTCCTTTGAAAAGGGGCTTGTGGTCCCCAAGAATCAGAGCAGGCAGAGGCCCGTTGCTCCTGGCGGCTCTGTGGGGAAGCTGGGGGTGCTGCTGAGCACAGGACTCCATCCTGTTTTGCCCTGCAGGTCAGGCAGGTGGGTACTCACTAAAGTCCCAGCCGAAAAAGGCAGCGTGTGTAGTCAGGATATTCGTGGTCAGCTGAGACGGGGAAGCTGCAGACACAATAAACGCCACCTTCAAGTCACTTGGCCAAGTCACAGCCGACATCAGGAAACCAGTCGGATGAAATCAACACATAAACATCTTCACAGGTGGTTTCTTAGAGGAAAGCAAAGCAAACCTCAAAGAATATATATTTAAAAAAGCCTACTAAACTGCCCAGATCCTCAGGAAGGGCTTGGTAGAGCGAAGGGCAGCCAAGCAAAGCTCTAACCTACCACGTGAGGAAAGCCGTGGCCTCCGGAGCAGGAGCGGGAGAGGAGGCCCCGCTCCCGCCGCCACTGCCGGTGCCAGCGAGAGGGCTCTGCGCGCGGCACGAACTGCTGCCGGCGGAGGCCAAAGCTCCACGTAAAAACGCTGACAAGGGAGGGGGAAAAATTATTCTCTGGCAAACTCCTTTTTACTTACATTACTAAGGAAAGGGAGCAGACCCTTTTTATTGCTAATGATCCTGCTTGCCAATAGTGTGCAAAGAAATGACTTAATAGATTAATCATTTCCTACACTCGGTTACAATAATTATAAATATAGTTACGACAGCTAGAGCTTCATAGTCTTGGTAGCAGAAATGTCCTAGGGCCACAAGCATTTTTTAACACCAGCTGGTCCCTCCTTTGAGGATCAGTCTTAAGAGCTCACCAAGTGACCATGGCTCATGAGCATCACACCACTTATGAGATCTTCTGCCATTGATTACAGTCACAAAAAAAATAAAAATTAGAACAGACTGAAAGAGAGGAAAAGTTGTGTGTGTAATCTCCCAGGAAATATCACTGTATTCCCCTTAGGTATGGTGCAGGACTCTGATTTACATCTTCTGAAAATTTTCCCATACTGAAGACATTGGCATACGATCAGGGAACACACTCCTGCTACCTACAATATTCTCTTTTAAACATTTCAAATATTTCCTTGCCATTTGCTGCAAGCTACCAAGCATTGTGAACAAAGCAGTTGTGATAATCTAGAAGGTCTAAAACGTCATATGCTTCTGCTCATACTACATGTCAGTCTATTAGAACAGCATAGAGTCTGTGACAAATCTCTTTCCTGTGTTCCTTTCCTGAACCTCTGAATTGTTCTCCTTTCACTGTAACACTATTTCATATTAAATATATATATATAAGCAACAAAAAAAAGCTTAGAATCTCAGACTAAAAATGCTTTTAACTAGAGTGCATGTGCAGGTGCAGTTACTGAAATGACTATCCTCGTTTGTTCAAAACATGGCTTTATCTGTATCAGTGATAAGGAACAAACAAAGAGTGGTATAAAGAGAGAAAGAAAAAGACACTATCATTTCTTAAGACGAACAATTTTGGTACCAAAGCTGTGACAATAAAAAAGATAAAATTATGTGAGGAAGAGGAATATCTACACTACTGCAACATGCCTCTTGCTTGGAGTATTCAAAGAATTGTTTATTCCAGGAATTCTGAAAATGATTTGACTGACCTTCTTTCCCTGAGAGGATGCTCTTAAAAACATGGAATACTTTATTTTTCTTTAAGCTGCCTGGTCAGAGTATGAAAAAAAGACAAACAGATTCATATAAATATTGTGCTCACTGGAGTCCAGTCACAAGTAAGCAATAGCTTAGTATTAATTCCATTTGTGAACAGAAGATGTAAATGCTTCAAAATCAGTCACCTTGATACACAGAACAAGTAAACATAGCACATTCAAAGGGCTCCACCACACTAACCCATTTTAAAACCTATAATAAAATTCCCCTGGGTAAGTGTAGCCCCTCTCCTCCACCTCATTAAAAAGCCTCACAGAAGCCTAAACTTTAAATAAAACATCCAAGTACCATGCTACATAATAAAATATAAATAAAGGTGTTTAAAGTAATTTTGACCTGGGTATTTTTTAACAAGGGATCAGCTGCATAAGCAATGCAAGAACATACAGCAGTCAACACCAAGTGCAAAACCTGTGAATATTTTTGGTCCTGACATTCATACTACCCTGAGAGTAAACTACATACCTCATTTACCTTTCCACTCCTTTGTTTCCCACAACAAATCCTCAAAAGGTCTTAAGGAGAAGCCTCCAGGTCCAGCTGCTCTTACAATCACCTTGATCTTCCAAAACACTTAAAACATAAACTGGGATAAAATGATTACTATGCTATGAATTCTGCTGTGCTCGGGGTACACGCTGTTTCGTGGTATCCCACTTTTCTTAGGCCATGCTGTGGTACAAATACCCAATATGGTCTACACAATTGTATTTTTATAAGAAGAAATACGTCAGGTTGGGAGAAAATTTACTTTCAGCGTGCTTGGAACAGTAAAAGCAAAACAATCAAAAAGCCTCACAAAACTTGTGCTGCTTTAACTATGAAGCATTTTGCCTGTTTTTCTTTAAGTCTCCCTGAGACCACCGCACACAGAAACACTAAGTTTCAGTTCTGATCTTTAAGAGGAAGCAGGAGGACTTGTTTCCTAAGTCAAATAGTCTTTGCAGCTGCAGTTTTAATGTTTACATTCTCCTTCCAGTTAAAAACAGTGAGCTCACACAGCTGACAGAACTTTCAAATACATTAAACTATCTGTACGAGCTTACTTGATTAACAAAATGTTCAAGCCTCAAAATACCTTATATTGATGGACAGAAATGATAACATGAAGCTGCGCAAGTGAGGAAGTTTGAGCATGTTACTGAGCTGACAAGAAGCTTTCCATTCCAGTTGTCTTGATAAACGCGCTCAAGATTTAACCTCTTCTTTCCCTGTAGGTGTTTGTACACAATTCCTCCCTCCCTCAATTCAGTGGCACATAGCAGCGACACTTTCCAACGAGTCATCAACAACTCACTGTTCCATACCTTTAGCAATGCAGGAAATGTAAGGATTCTTGATAAACTCTAAGCAGTGGCCTAGTTGTGTCCATGGAGAAATGTTATTCATGACTTCAGTGGAACTGCAGTAAGCCAGACTGCTGAGCCTCAAATCTCACGCGTATTAGCCTGTGATCGAGAGCAGCTCCCATATACTGATAGCCATTAAAACCAGGAGTTATAGGTTAATGACAATATTTTTAAATCAGTTTTCAAATATTCTTTCAAGTGATCAGCTAATTTGAAGAACTCTGAAAACTCAGAACTGAATAAAGTTATATTTTAACAAGCTCCACATTTTCAAGTTCCTCCGTCAGTTTAGCATTTGCATTCATATATCGTAACATTCATATATAATTTATGAAACATTCCTGCACATTACGAGCTTAAAAGGCCTGTTTCCTCTTCTGTTTTTCAAACACTGCACAGAGAGATGCCGAAGGACTTGCGAATCTGCAAAGGCTACATCACAGCGCAGCGTTTGCTACAGTAACTAAAACCTACCTGAGAATCAATCAGCCTGCCTAGGATATTTGTTCTTGGCTGCTAACGTGACAAGATAAATCATAAAGTAATAGAACTCGGCTCTCATCACTTGTCAGCTTCATACAGAGATTAAAGCTTCACAGCAGCACACGGAGTTGAAAAAGCAACGTTCAGGAGGGTGTCTGAAGTTACAGGCGCTTATGCAGCATTGACTAGAGAAGCGCCGGATGATTTTGGCTGCTTCCCCTCATCTTTAATGACGTGTGAGTTTGAGTCTTCAGCACCAAGGGGCTTTTGAAACAGTCTCCCCACAAAATTATGCAACCGTATTCCGGCACTGGGGCTGCAATAACTATGGTTTTCTTACCGGATTTCATAAAAGCATTAGCAACTCTCCCTTGCTTCCAAAGTGATCCCAAAATCCTGTGTGCCGCATGGCAAACACGGGACTGCTATTTGTGTAACAGCAGCCATCGCCCACAGGAACAGAGGTGCACAGGGGCAGAAGAAGAGAGGGTATCTCCAAGACAGGAGAAGTTTCCTTGGTTCAAAACAGCTAATTGGAAGGTTTGGCTCTTCAAGGAAGCCTAGTTCGCGTTTACTGTAATTTCTGCTGTAGAACTAATGGCAAGTGCTCTTTGGGTTTGGAATAAATCACAGGAACGAGAACAAACAGAATGAGAATAGTTACAGAAGCATGTGCATTAAAGTCACCCCTTCCTGGCTAAATTTCACCCTTCTATGTAATAATTATAGCTCAAAATAAAGGTTAATCTGATTATGCACAGTACAATAAGCAGAACATTATAAGCACTGGTGCCAAAGAACTCCCAGTAAACAGCCCCAGGCAGAGCACAGACCACATCCCTACCTACTGCTAAAGGAGGAAGGAAAATAACTGGAAGTGACATGTGAACTAACCCAAAGTGCAAGATGAGAGGTGGCCATGATGCTGCATTCAGTTTTTTTGAGTTTTTGCCTTGATTAATAGTGAATTACTGTGAATATTCAATGTTTTTTAGTAGTCTATTGCTACGTATCAACAGAAAGATAATCATAGGTAATTCATTTTAACAAAATTAAAAGCTTTCACATGTCCAACTTTGAGCCCAAAGATGATTTGCATTTATGACAATAAGACTACAGATCATGGAGCACTGCCAGTGCTTTTTTGATTGCCAGTTTACTCCTGGAGTCCTATGGGGATGTTACTTTTATTTTTGAAGTCCTTGTATTCAACTTCCACACTCGAGCAACATCTCGAACTTTTGAAACGATGCCCAACAAAATCAAAGTCAATACAAGTAATTTACAGTTTAATCAGGCAGCCCCTATCTGGCATTCAGCAAATACCCTGGGAAGGCTGCAGGCTTCATAGGATGCTCAAACTTGCCCTGCTGATTTGCAAATGAACTGGTGCTGCTTAGAAAGGCGAGTTGCTGCTCTCGAGTTTTCTGGTTACACCAGAAAAGAAGCTCAGTAGGAAAAGAGACACGTCCAGGAAAAGCTGCCCATGTGGCCTCCCTTCCGCTTGCAAACAACACAGAGCCAAGGTCGGCCCCTAGAGCTGCTGCCCTTGGGAACTGTGACACCGTCCTGTGCAACCCTCACTCAGCAAACAAAATAAAGCCACAACCAGGAACGAGAACTAGTTCAAGAGCACAAAACACAACAACTTCTAAAAGTGATAAATGAAAATAATGCTTGCAAGAAAAAATTCACTTCTGCAAAGTATAATTAAGACAAGTTGCAGAGTAAATTATAGGTTAAACAATTACATAAAGTCTTTAAAAGAATTCATAGCTGTTATCAGAGGTGAGAAATCTAACAGAACATCATAAAACCTGTCATCTACAAGCAGTAAGTACATTTAGTTTCTGTAAATGTACACTTTTTACTTTATTTTGTTGATGTTTTTAATAGCATACTAATATAGCAAACAGCAGCGGTTCTCTACGAAAAAGAAAATACTACAAAAGTTTATTATTGCTAATACAAAATAACTGGCACTTCACTTCAGCCACTGTAGTGTTCCACAAGTATCAAAAAAAAAAAAGTTTCATCAAAAAGTGCTGGCTGAGAGAGCTCTCTGAGTCTACAGTTTAGACAGTGCACTAAGACATAGCTCCAGGTCAGCTGCTGGCTCTGCTACCCATTTTCTGTGTAACGTGTAGTTTAGTTCTCTCCGAAGGCAACAATTGCTCTAAGGTCTCACGCTCTGCTAAGAGAGCGCAATGAGTCAATATTAGACACTCATTTCCTGACTTTTCCATGATTATGTGTTTTTCCAAAGCCCTGCGAGTTTGACCTTCCTGAGCAAGTTGAAGTGGTGCTCCCTACTCGTCTGGGAAAAAAAGATAAACTTCCAAGAGGAGCCTAAGGGCTGCTAATAGATAAGCTGTGAATGAATCTCCTAAGGGAAAAAAAGAAAAAAAAAAAATAGAAGTGGGAAATGGTTGTTTGGAAGCACTAAAATACAATGTGACAAAATCCATTGTAAATCCATCACCTGGAACATGATTGCCCTGGAGGGGAGCTTAACTTCTCCAGCCACTCTCTGCTGAGCCTGAGCGCCCTGAGAACAACATCCACAGCACTGAAACGGCAGGGCTGAGACCATAATGGAACAGAGAGGTGGGTGGTTGGGAACTGCAGGTAGAGAGGGTGGTGGGGTTTTTTGTGTGTTTTTTGTTTTTTTTAAATATATATACACACATTTTTTTTTTTTTTTTTTTTTTTTTTTAAAGTGAGACTTCACCTCCCTTTTCCCCTAACATTTATTTCATGAAGATGTGTCCAAAACAGCAGTTATGGAAGCATTACAGGTACCACAATACCGACCAGGATTCAAAAAGAAAAAAAAAAAAAAAAAAAAAAGTAAATAACTACTTAAAGAAAAATGATTTAAAATTTACAACAGGAAAACAATTCCCTGTACAGGTACTGAAGAGCTTCTCCCTGGTTGTAATATTGTTCGGTAACAAAATGTGCCAAACTTCCAAGTCTTTTAGTTTCCTTTGCAGCATGGGTTCTCACACATGAGATAAAACCCCCTAACCAAACACATGTTGTAGTACGAACTGCCTGTCATCACGTCCCATGTTAAACGGCACAGAATGACTGCAAGCTGGGGCACTCCTATTGCAAACTAACGCTTGGTTCGTGCTTTCCTTACGGTTGCGCTCTGGCAAATAAACTGCTCTCTATCAAACACAGCCAGTTTTGATGAGGTTATTTATAAAATAAATGGGGTATTCTGAGTGCTGTCCCCTAGCTCACAGTTTCCTGCCGCCAAGACACCCTCAGTTAAACGCGAGCAGATTTCTGCCCTCAGCCCCCTATATCCCATGGCTCCCATGGTGGGTGAGTTTCCACCTTAAATTTGGATGTTTAACTTGGATTCAGGTGTTTTGGTGCTCGTGCAGCTCCAAGCGGTATCTTCTCATTTGTACGTGTCTCACCTAATTTGATTTTTTTTTTTTTCACCCTAAACCTCAGAGGTAACATACAAAAGTCAATACAAATTAAATTCTGGCCAATGTAAAACTCTTTAGTCTTTTGTTTCTTTCTAAATGAAAATTCGAGAACTTGGAAGCAATCTCCTATGACTTCAGTTTGAAAAGAATCAACAAGCTTCATATAAATACTGTTCTGTGCTTAAACTTTTTTTTCTATTTCTCAAATTAGTAAATGTAAAAATGATCATTTATGCTCTAACACACAACTGACATTTCACTACTCTATGAAAAATATACCTATTCCTTGTCCATATTCTTGTTCAATCTCTACTGCAATATCTTTAAGTTCAGAAAAACTACAGACAAGATTCATAAAATGGAGATTTTCCAATGACAGGAAAGCCAATTCCCTTATTATTTCCTTACTTAAAATTTTTATATGCAATTAAAGCAGGAATCTCTGTTATTTCCCAAAGCACATATGGACTTGCATTTCAGCACTCACACTTTGAATGAAAATAAAATCAGAAGAGTTAGGAATAAACACAGTTAAACTGAGTTTTTCTCTCTAATTTTGAGCAATAGAAAAATTCATCGACATCTTTCTTTCCACAGTGGTCCATAGCTCCAACTTATACACACAGATCTAGCAGATCTGCTGCGTTAGCCCAGCCACACGCCTGGGCCCATGACGAGAAACCAGACACACTCCAGCACTTATTGCTAATGCTTTTTAAGAGCTTCTAGAAATAACTTTTCTTCTTTTTAAGAATTTAATCACACTTCTGCAGACATTCAGCCAGTGTCAGCTGCCATATACTAGAAGTGAAGGATATATTAGAGGGTTTTTATCTTCATGAAGTTCCATAAAACCTACATTTGAGATTGCTCTCTGCCTTTCCAATCAGTGCTGATAAATACGGGGGTATAAAGCTGCCTCCTACTACTTTGCTCTCTGAATTTCCTAATGAATAAAAATGAAACAGTCACTCAGGAAAGCGACAGGACCCTCTGCTCTCACTGCAAATCATTTCAGTTGTTCGGTGGAGCCCTTGGTATAAACCAGCCAGGGAAGAACCCCCTGCCAGAGGTGCCGAATCCCACCGCTCTGGCCGTGCTCCTGGAAGCTCCTCGTGCTCTTGTTTTCCCCTCTCAGCCTAGCTTGTTTCCAACATGGCATGAGGAAAAAATGTATTTTCACAAGCACCATTGCTACATTTGAACAGTGAAGGCCAAGTGCCAGGATATAGTCTGGGCTTAGATTTATTCCATACCTTAATTTTTGGGGAATAAGAGGAAGAAGGGGTGAACATATACTTTAAACAGCAAAAATAACAGCACTGGCTCTGCTAAGAAAATGTAAAATGCAGAAAGTACATTTTATAGCAAACTCCTGGTAGCTTGAAACAACTTTTGTTAATTGTGCTTATCAGGGAAAAAAGAAACTGTGGTTTAGACAACAAATCAGCTGGGAATAGTATAATCTGGCAAAGAAAGCTGTCAACTGAAGGGGGAATTTTTAGCAGACCTTAGGAGTCAAAAATAGAACAACTACAGAAGTTTCACATTATTAAGGCAAGGCTAGATTTAGCTAAGTATTAAAAAATTACCATAAAATAAAAAACGACAAAACCAGAATGTTGAAAAAAAATATATGAATTATATATAAATATATATAAAAAGATATATATATATATAAAGCAATTTCAGCTTGAAGGCTCAAGGAGAGGAAGTGCTTTGAACTACTGGTCTGATACTGGCCGCCCGCAGAGTCCCCATAAGCACAGGGTCTCGGGTGATGTGTCAGGATAAGCAAGTACTGAATAGCACAGTAAGAACTTCAGCTAATCAGCTCTATTTTTAAATGATACTTTCTACAGAAACATCACCATTGCAATGCTTAAAATTACAATTTATCGCTTAAATACGGTATGTATTGTGATCATGCATTACTATCTACCAGGGATCACTAACCAGCATCCTTGGGCCATTGAAACTTCCTACAGGAAGAGCACTGGAAAGTAAAGCTACTTGCAGGTATCGTAGCTAAAGGCTTGAAGGAGACAAGACTTGCCCAGAAAGGCAGTATCTTTTACTAGTCCAATTGATATATTTTGAGAGAGAGAATAAAAAAAAAAATAAAAAGCTTTAGGGCTTTCATTGGAGAGTCTATATGCACAGCGCTTGCTCGCATTTTCCATCTCTGTCAGTCTACAAGATGAGATGTAACCTATCCCTACAAATGCCGGCAGTCCTCAGCCTTTTAACTGTAGAAATCAGTGAAATAATGACATGCAAAGGCAGAATCCCTTAATTCTTGCTTTCTGTGAGAAAAACAACTAAAATCGTGCTTGAACAGCCACACAGATTTAAGAGGGAGCTCCACAGACTCCAGGTTAGTCAGTGGGACCCTTGAGGCACTGGTGCTCACAGCTAATCAGATCACGGCGGGTATGAATAACCACTAACGATTACAAACCACAAACCAAAATTTACGTCACTGACGGGCATGGGGGCTGAAGCTTCTGACACGTTTAGCACAGATCACAGAACAATTAACTGCGGTATCTGAGGGCTTTATGGAAACGGGCAGCCCTCTTTCTTAAGTGGTAATAAATAAAGATAATGTGATTAACAAATGATGCATTTGTCTATGCACATTTTATAAGCAGACTTTTTTATTCCTCTTTCGAATTACCATAGGATTTATAGCAAGACTGAATGAAGCAAAGCTATAGCTTCTAAATGTAAATGAATAAATAAATAAATGAGAGAAAACTAATGAGTTGTATTAGAGAAAAGATTAGCACAGTACAGACATAAAGTAGAGGACAAAATTTACTTCCATTGACTTTGCTTCGATTTAAAAACAGTAATGAAGATCCATAACAACAAAAATAACTCAGAGTGGAGCAAAGACAGTGTCGAGCAGCACTCATGTAAAAAGGAAGTGCTGATTAGAAGAAGATTATGAAGGTCATGTTCTAATTGAAGACTAATTGATCCCGGCCCGCTTAAAATCAATGAACTCTACTTCAGACTTCAGCCACAGCAAGCGGCTCCGCAGCAGCCAGGGAGCCCGCGCGGCCCCCGGTCGCAGCAGCAACGCCAGCGCCAGCCCCGACTGGCCCGCTAACCCCTGGGGTGCTAACGGGCAAGCAGGGAGAGAACCCGAGCACAAAGCACACGTGTTCCCTCCCTTTCCTCAGGAACCTGCAACAGTTTCATACGCTTGTTTGTTTTTTGTTTTCTGGAAACATGGAATAATCACCTCAGATCCGTAAGTTAAAGCGAATCTATATTGAGATATTCTGTTCCTAAACATAAATGTATCTCCAATCAATGACCTAAGGGAGACCCTTTATATATTACTCTTGGGCTCCTTCTACTTCCATATTCCAGTTATTCTCCTCAGCAGTACCAGCAAAATAATGAAATGCCCTCCAAAATGTAACAATAAAGACTTAACAAATAAAGTTACAGATGTCAGGACTAATTCGACACGCAAACCAAGCCAGGTATTCCCAGCTTTCTGACACTTCTCAGCTCCACCAGAATTAGGGGTTTTGGCGCTCAAGTCTGACACTGGAATTCCTGCATCAGTCCTGGAGGTAACATCTGTTCAGAGACTTAATCCACTGCTCCCCCGCAAGAGCTTCCGCACTTCTGGAGACCTGGGCCCGTACGAGCCCTGATTCCAAAATCACAGCCCCACACCACACAGTCACCAGTGAAATCGCGCTGTTTGCACAGCAATTTCGGCCCGTAACCCCACGGCTGCTGTTTGAGCAGAGGCGCCACTTGCCTGTTGGCATTGGGACCCGAAGGCTCTTCAGCAAATCCACACCCACTCCGTCCTCACCACGTCACCACGCTTTGGCTTCCCTCCTCTCCGCCCAGTGAAAAAAGCAGATTTTTTTTCTGGGTACAATAGATTTTGAATAAAGTCACCAGGAAGCTCTAAGATCCCCTCCCAGGCAAGATGTTGTCACTTCAAAGCAAAGTGCTTTCCCTCCTGCTAATAAAAAATAGCTGTGTCACAGGAGCAAGTCCACCCGCAGTGCATCTTTCCTGCAGATTAAGCATTCAAACCATTACTTTAAAAATGAAAGACCCTCATTGCACTGGAATACTATGTTTTTACTGAATTTAGTAGAATTCCCACTGAAACAGACTTTTCTGAATTGAAAAATCAGTCAATGAACCCTATTCTACTTGAAGAAATTTTCTGAAAGCAGCTCTGTACAAGGAGCTCCTCCATAAACCGCATTCTTGCTTCATTAACCCCCGCACAGTTACAAAGAATTATAATGTAATTATTAATTTGAACAAAGATATTTTACTACAGAGACCCTATCAGAAGAACTGTAGCATGAGCTCTTTCCACTAAATATTTTTCATTTGGTGGGTTTCACTTCCTATTCAAAGATTTCATCTGCATGATAAAAATAACAAATCACATCAACAGCAAATACACTAAAAAGATACCAAATACACTGAAAATGTAAACTAAAGTGCAAAGGCCAGATACTGGCAAAGCTACAAATAAGCTTGCAATTCACGCCCAAACTTTTTATTTTCCCGAATTAAGTTTTCAAAAGAGCTGAGCTCGACTGAACCAAACCAGGGTCTGCTGTTTTTCCCTCCACATCGCAGTCGAATTCTGCCACACACGAATCATTAGGGGACAGGAGTGAGGAGTCTCAGCTGGTGGCACTGACGAGCCACGAGTGCCAAGTGCTTAATCTGCAGCTGCCCCCGGGATGTGCTGCACAAGCGGATCCGCGATCCCGCTGCCAGCACAAGTGTCCCGCAGCAACCGCCAACTTGAGCGGCAGCTGAGCTGCGTTTTGGAGATCTAAAGCTCGGGCTTCTGCTCCTTAAGTGACAGATATCTGCCTTCGCTCTGGGGATGGAGCTCGTAATTGTTTTGGTGCCTGGCAGCCCGGGCAGGCAGGAAGATGGCCGGGTAAACGTCCTGCTCGGCCCTAGCGCGTTGCCACTGAATGCCAGGCGGGACACGGGGAGGCATCGCTGCCCGGAGCCTTCAGCTCTGTGCAACACAAGGCAACACGCAGGCCAGAGTGTGCAAGTGCCCTGCACGCTTGGGCAAAACCTGCCTATTTCTAACTTAGAGTCAAGGGTCTAATGAACGGAGGGGTTAGGTTTTCTGGCCAAAGCGACTTTTCAGGACAAAACTCATTCTCAAAAACAACCAGCTCTTCCTGCTTTACACCCAAGCACGCCCAAGCACTGCCCAGCAGCCATGCAATTTCTCACTGCATAGAGAAGCACGGGCTGAGCTCCCAGCCAGGGGCAGAAGGACAGTCCCCCCCTACAAGCAGAAGTAACAGCTCCAGTTGTAATTTCAGTAGGAGGGAGGAAAAACAGGTGCAAAAATCTGTACTCTGGAGGCAAAATTCTCCCTGCTTCTCCCCTTGTATTTCCAGAGACATAACAAATATTATTATAGAATAAGAGGTGCTAGAAAGAGAGGTGAGCTAGAAAGGTAAACCAAAGAAATCAAACCTCTAAATGTTTGAATCCTGGAAGTAGGATTTTTTTCCCCTCTCTCCAATTTCAATCTACTATTACTTCTGGAGCTACGATACCAGTCCTCAAGAGAAAACATTTTTTCTAATAACTTTCTTTTCAATTACATTAGTGCTCAAATTTCTTCAATATGAGAAGTGAGAGCCCTGATGAATCAGTAGAATCTCTTTTGAGAACCTCAGTTTTTGCCCTTGCTCTCGGCACAGCGAGACCCGGGAGCCCTGAATAAGGAGCGCAGGAAGGACGCAGCACCCCCAAGGAACCAACACGGCAAATGACTGCTGTGCTAATAGGATTCTTTATGTACAAACAGGCAATTTCAGCAGAACACAAAACCAGACAAACCTAAATAACACTGTCGGAGTGATCTCATGTAAAAGACATATTTAAGAGCATTTTTTTTTTCTCTCCACTTAGCTAGGCAAATGAATGGATTAATAGAAAATCAGAATTTAAAATCTTTCTTTAATCAAAGCTTTAGTTCCCTTATTTCAAAGTTTCTAAGCACCTATGCAATCAAATACACTATAATTTCAAAATTCAGTGTGTGACATTATGCTGAAAAGTTCTGCAGAGATATAAACTAAAATCAAGAAAATGTAGGAGGAAACAAAAGTGCTATTAATTTTACTGAAATATGCTATATATGTGCAGTTACTTCAGCTATTGCAAACCAGACAGAATACAAAAGCACATAATTGTAATGTTCTCCTTCTCTGGAGATTTTCAAGACCCGCTTGGACGCAGTCCTGAGCCACATGCGGTAGGTGACCCTGCGTGTGCAGGGGGGTTGGACTAGATGATCTCTAGAGGTCCCTTCCAACCTTAAGCATTCTATGATTCTACAATTCTATGGTTTGAGCCTCTGCAGTATATAACAAGATACTCAATACATTAGGTTTTGCAGTGGAGTTCAAATAAAGCACTGACACTTACCAATTGTTTCATAAAGTGATCTCTTGAATGGTAGTGAAAAGAATGGCTTGCAGAGCGCTCTGCAATACTATTGATTTCAAAATCTGGATCTTTGGTTTGCATTTGATTTACCGCAGCTCTAATAGTTTCTGATAGTCCACAAAAATATTAAACATTTTAAAAATGATCACTATTTAGTCTTGAATGAATTTCACAGTGGATCTTTGGTTCTTAAGTAAAACCTCATTTACCAAAGCATTTTTCAGTCCTGAAAAGCTTTGATTTGTATATATTCAAATTTTGTGCTACATGAACCAGTCTGGGGTGATATTTTATTTTTCCGCACAACTGAAGAAATTGAATGGCACCTCATCAGCAGCCCTGTGCTATCAATTTAATCTGTTGATTCCAGGAAAAAAAAAAGTGCTTGGAAATCACTGGAATTTTTTTCATTTTTTTTCATTGAATTTAGCACTTTTTTTTTTTTTTTAATCCTGTGAGGCGTATGTACAGTCAAAAATCAGCAGATCATCCGACATACAAAAAAAATTAATTCTATCCCTAATGTATGCTTTTCTTGCCGTGATTGACTATGGTAAATGGGCAAGTATATCTGCATGTTTATATTTAAACAGTTCAGTAACACTGCTCTTGCTACTCAGGGAAACTCTAGATATTCTGCATAAATTAACGAAGCATTTATTTTGTACTTTGTATGATAATTTAAAAGTAAATTAATTTATTAAAAATAAATAAAACATAAATGGAAATTTATGACTTCAATCACAAAATAAACAAGTGTAATCCAATATTATACTTTTAATTATAAAAACAGAGAGAGAAAGTATTACTATTTGTGTTCATCAATCTTTGAGTGTAGAAAAGGAATTTGACTTCCAAAACTATCCACAAAACATAAGGTTTGATCAATGATCGTTATTGCACCAATTATCTAAATTCCACCAAGAACCACATGCTAGCTAAGCTTGGAGTAAAGGTGCATTCTAATGTGTCTCTCTTGCAGATTTATACGTTATTTTCTTGTATGAAGAGCACATATACATAACAAAGCCGTTCAGAAGACCGACTTTGCTTTTTTCCCCAGCATTCACTGTTACAAGCTTACCATGCTTTACAGCCTTCATTCCAGAAAAAAATCATCTTGATTCTTGGCTATTGTCTTGATCCTAAATCTGCCAGAATTAGCAAAAAGTCTACTGTTAATTTAAGTAAGCCTGAATTGATCTGTATCACTCTAGACATTCAGCAGCTTTTGAGGATTAATGTGTCAGACTTAATTCATGACTGGGACAATGTGGCTGATAAAAATTTACTGGGTGTAGGTGAGGTGACAAATATATAAGAGAACCTAGGAGCTTTCAAATGTATGATATGATATGTAACCAGTACAGCCAAGGAATCCAGCTTGTGCCTCTGTGGGTACACAGAAGTTGGTTTTGATCTTGTTAGCGTGGGGTAACAGTAAAGACTACAGAAATGTTGACTGAAGGAGCTCTAGCTCTTAAATGCTTTTATGGTGCTGAGGGCCGGTTTGTTCTATTGTGACTGCTATTGGCAGCTAGGTTAAAAAGTAGCTTAATTTTATCAACTAGTCATCAGAAACCTCAAAACAGTAAGACCTTGATCTCCATAAAGATGCCACTGTAGTAAAGCTATAACTTTAAAGTAGAACACTAAGTAGCATTATCTAAATTTAGACTACTAATGTCTAAATTACTTGCTTTTAGAATTAGTATAAAACTTGACTGTATGAGTTAAGCTATGTTTGGCTTTTGTGTTTTAACAGAAAAAAAGGGGAAGAGCAAAGTGTGAAAGATTATTTTTGAAAGCATGTAAATGCAAGCTATAAAAAATCCTAGAAAGATTTGATGAAATTATTTCCTACAAATGTGGAAAGTATCTTAGGGATTGGGAGTAATACTGTGTAGTCTTCTATCTGGCGTGCTGACAAGTCACTGCTATTTTCTATGCATCAGTTCATTTCTAAAGTAATTGGTATTGACTGGTTTAATTAAATTCATTAAGTTGAGCAGAGGTCATTTTATAATAATTGATGAAATTTCTTCACTCTTTCTTTCACTTACTATTCTGTTCATTCTATCATTGCAGAATGAAGACTGGCTGTAGAAAAAAGGCAAAGGAATTCACATGCTCAAAATTCCTCACAGTGCTTCCAGATGCAGCTGGCGGATATGTATTGACTTGAAAAACACAACAAAAAAGTGAGTTGCATGGCCAATGACTATACTTGTGTCCAAGAATCGCTAGTTCAGGCGTATGAATGACAATCCCTGTGATTAGAATCTGACTCTAAGCTATTGCTCATGATGTAATGGCTGAAGAGATGTGTTTTGCCTCTTATAAATAATGGACTCAAGCAGGAACGATTACTGAGTAACGTGGGAGATGCTATCTGGCTTCAGTTTACATTCTTCTGTAGATAGGTGGAGGGTAAGGCTTGTAACTTCATGGCATTTCAAGTGATATCATGTGCACTTGATTTTCTGTTATACACACTAGAAATGCCAGAAGTAGCAATGTGCTTACTGTTCAAAAATACAGAAGATGGTTCTTTTAAATTATGCCTTGTCTTCCCCTGAGGAATCTCTGCCTCTTCCATTTCCTTCCTCTCCTGCACGTGAACACTTATGTGTCCTATGCAAAATGCTCCCTTGATATCTGAGAATTAAAAGTAATATTGAATATTGTCTAATCTTATAAGGTAAAGATTATGGACTTTGTCCATAGTGTTGTGTTATCAGCATGTGTTTAGTATTTGTCATTATGGAGCCTATAGATGAGCAGAAGTCTGTCAGGAAATCTATTGACCTATAAGGTATTTTTCTATTATTATTTTTCAGACATTTGAAAGATGAATTCAGAGTGAATGAGGTTGGGGAGAGCTCATTACAATTTGTATATAGTGAAATAGAGACTGTGACCTTTCTGGCTTTCCAGGTGATGCTCTATCTGTAAGAAAGTGTCTCAACTCATAGTGAAAGATGTAGAATATATCCTTCTTCATTTTACATCTTCTTTCTCTCCATTAAAATGTGGATTCAGCTCTTCTCTCTTCTTATTTCCATTGCACCGCCATCACTGAAAACAAATTTTGTTTCACCAGTTCTTTTTTATAGTGTTACTGTGCTTCTCTGGTAAAGGAGTCTGAAATTTTCAGCGTTGAGCTTTGCATTCAAGTTGGAACTGGTTGAAAGCTGCAATTTTGACCCTTTGGAGGCTCCCTTCAGGACTGAACTTGTATCGGGCAGATAACATTTGGTTTAGTGCTTCATCGGGGTAATTTATGTTAACTGGTTTGTGCAGGAGGAGCCTGGTCCTAAGCAATATTGCTAACATACTCTAGGAAATTCACGCAACAAGTATATTTTGCAATTATTTCTGAGGAGAAACTGCATAGTTAATTATTACATATTTCATATTCTTGCGAAAACCTGAATTGCAAGGAAAATTGCATGATTCAAAGTAATTCTTCATGGCAATAGAGTAGTTTTGTTAGCAAATGGAGGGATAATTGGACACCAGTGAGGAGAGAGAACTCAAAAATAATCTTCAAGAGATCAAAGAAGGAAGGGAATAAACTGCTGAAATTGCTTTTCTTTTGCATATCCCTAGCTGGTTATATCTGAAGTCAAGTAAGCTGAAGGAAAGAATTATAAAAGATTTGTTTAAGGAAGCACCAAAAAGCTAATAAATGACAATGGTGAAGAAGACTTAGATGCTATAGGATGTGAGATTAAAGTTCTGTGTGTGCAAGGAATGTGTATTTTTTCTATGTAGATAATAGTTCTCTATCAGTGACTTTTCTGTGTGAAAATGATATGACATTCACCACAATACAGCATGTGATTGGAAAGCTGTCAGTTGGAAAGTATTTATATAAGTAAACAAAATTTTCTAGGCAGTTTTAAGGGATGTGGTTAGCAATGCAGTTTTGTGGTGCTGGATCTCATGTATGTACATGAATGTAAGCATACAAGCAATCATGAAATTCTGGAGTTTGAAAAGTAGCTCAACTCATTGACCTTACATGGCTATTTGAAGGATGCATGCATTTCTTTGAAATGGTGCATGTAGTTGAGAGTCTGACATACTTGAGTAGTGATTTAGAAATCCCACCTGCTTTTTTCTTTTTCATTATTACAAAGGCAGTTTCAGGAGGTGGGGAATGGGGAAAAGGCACTTCTAAGTTTCTAAACTTTAGTTGTATATCATAAAAGGCTTAACTCATTTTGAGTGTAATTGAATATAAACTATTTTACTAAAGCCTACCATGCTGCCTGATTTGACAAACCAGAAAGCAACAATTAATTATTTGATTGAGTTATTAAATATCTGCTAGCCCTTTATAACTCCATGAACTCATCATTTCATTAATCTCAATGGAACATACCAGGCAGGGGGAAAAAAAAAAAAAAAAGAAAAGAAAAAGAAAAACTAAAGCTTTGCTTCTTTTTACTACTTCTGTCTGTTGAATATAACAGTGATGCCTTCTTCTGCCAGTGATCTCTTCCCAATTATTAAAAATGCCATTCCTTCAGTTTGGTGTTTCCATGTAGTTTCTTAGCAAACAAGGTAGTTCTGCTTGCCCTGTATGTGTACTATACTTCACCTTGGGTGGTAGAGCCAGCAGTTGGAGCTACTCTTGACTGGTAAAGCATGAATGTGAATTGCAGTGGTCCATCTGTTTAGAGTATATAGGAAACTGCTATAGCACAATCCAGGATATTTATGAAATTTACCATCATTTGAGTAGGGGTCAGTTTTTAAGTCTTTCTTTTTTTCCATTTTTTTTCCATAAAAATAAGATGCTTCAAAAAGGAAAGCATGCTTCAGTACAAGGCAAAACTGTATGTTGAAAAACTAATTGTGTTTTTTGGGGGTTTTTTTTTGCCTTTTTTTCTGCCTTTTCTTTTTGTTTCCTGCACATAATACAAGCTGTGCTGAAATGTTTAGGAGCAAATTGCAGGCTGCTGGAAGCATACAGCCTAATTCTGTCCAGTTAAAGCAAATGAACCTGCAAAAACTAACATAGTGTGAGCACTCACTCACTCATTCCAGCTGAGTCTGCGGTTGGTCTTACTGCTAGAAGCCATTCTGTTCTGAAGTACTTATGGGCTCTGCTATGTAAGATTATTGAAAATGAAAAAAAAAAAAAAAAAAAAAAAAAGTCGGTGGCATAATGAATATTTTATATTCACAAATATTCACAGTGTAAAAATGAGTTATTCTGGCCCTCAAAATATGTATACAGAAACTTGCAACCAAACCTGTCTTCAGTGAAATATAGCAAAATACAGCAGAATATAATGGGAAGTACAGTAATCATTATATTCTGCTGTATTTTGCAGCATATAAGCTAGAAAGGCGTAGCTTATTTAACTCTCATTAGTTTTTCCTTTTCTATCTTCAAATTCTTCTGAGTGGATGTTCCAGCAAAATTTATTTTTAATTTCAAAGCATGCTGTACTTTAGCCTACATTACACACTCTAGGTTATGCAAATACCCATGCAGAAACTACCATGACTTCTGTTCATGTATTTATCAGGTTATATTTAGACCATTAGTTTCCGTAATGGCTAAGCAGTTGTTCCTGTGTGTATCTGTTGCACTGACCTCATCTATCAGTCGGCCCACAGTGGAGAAGATTCTCCATCTACTCCCAATACTATAAATTATTCTTCAGCACAGACTGTGCCTCAGAGCTGGTGTAATGATAATATTCACAAAAATGAAGTAACTTGTGTGCAGAAATAGTTTCAGAATTAGTATCTAATAAGTCAATCCTATATGAGGTTTAATGAGAGGAGAACACAGATTCCCCGAGGTGCAACAGAAGGCGGAGTGGGTTGCTGCCATATTATCACAATTAGAAGTTTTACACATTCATGATTAGATTAGTAGCTTATTTACTCGGACTTTATTCATGTTTTGTCCCTAACACATATTTCATAAGTAACTTACAAAACTAGTTTTGAAACAAAAAAAATATTTTCAGAATCTTTACTTAAGTATGCAGAAATAAAAACTATTTCACTTCAAATCAAGTATGTTAGAGTCAGCACAAAGTGATCTATATGTTTTCCAGGAATTGCAGATATACACATACAAATAAGTGGAACTACCATGGTGCATTTTCTCCTAATTTAATTTAACTTTCAATTCCTGTCAAATTAACCCCCAGCAGGAAGCACTGTTACAGGCGGTCTTTCTGTATTTAATCTGCATGTTCTTCTTCTGTAGTTTGCTTGTACTTAGGTTAATGGGATGTTTTTTTCATGCAGTTTAAGCATCTAATGTTTTTTAGATATATTTCAGCTGCCTAGGGTAATTGCAAGGTCTTCTCTGTATATTACAGTACTAAAGCTACCAAAGAAATAACACAACATATAGCAGAATACTTGATGATGTAACCAAAAAGACTAAGAAACACTTTCAAAATAGATTTTTTTTAATTGAACCCTAAATTAGAAATATAGTCATGAAACCAATTTTGTAAGCTCTGTGTTTTTGTTCTCTCTTGCTGTCTGATGGATAAATATATTTCAGCATTTTTATAAAACAGACCATATGTTTATTACTGTTTGAAAGATGAAAATTGACAATATAAAATATCTAGCTTATTGTCTTAAATCTTTTAGACATATGTAAACATCTAGTTTCTGGTCTTAAATATTGTAGATGTACATACACCTGAGAGAGAAAGAACTCGTAAGCTAACTGAACTAGCCTAGATTGGCAGTGTAGAAAATGTATTGAGAACTAAGGGCTAAGTGTGTTATGAGGTGATTTGTCACAGATCCTATTGTAGCAATAGGCATGTGTTTTCTGTGGAGTTTGTAATAAAGCAATATGGATAGTGTATTCAATTCATAAAAAGCTACAACCTAATGATGAGAGGTAAGCTCAATTCTGTTTAGTCTTATGTTTACAAAGTATTATGTTGCTGTTCTGGATTTGGGAGGTATTTTTATTTTATTTTGCTTTCTCAGGCAAAAGTCTCTTAAGTTGTTTAATAAATTTGTGACAGGCAAAAGAAGAATTAGGACAGACACAAACAGTGTTTTAACAAATGTGTTGCAGAGTAGGGTTCTTAATGAAATAGCAACTATGATGTGTAACTAGAAGAGGACACTTAACAGATTTTTCCAAATTATTTTAAAAAGTAAGAATGTTTTCCTGGCACAGTGAGCACATCAGGTTTTGGGGCTAGGTGATGCCACAGAAATATTTTCCCCTTTTCATGAATTCATGAACTGATGCATGAATGCATCTATTTGAACAATGTTTTGTTTTATGGGAGCATCATGGTGCCGTTACACAGGGCAGTCCTTTGACATCTTTTGTCCCAGCAATTCAGATTGTCCTCATGACATTTCTGACAATTCTTCCTTGAGTAAAATACATTTGGGATTTGATGCTATAAAGTAATTGTCAGCACAGGTCACTAGAACTGTTCTCTTCAGGTAGGTTCTTAGACTGCCCCCCCTCTTTGAATCTGTGGAGTACACTAGCTCACTCCTGCTGGGAAACCGAAGGTCCATCTGAGAGAGAATTAACCAAATCAAAGCTTCCCTCCCACGCTGTTAGGAGAGCTCCAGTGATGCCAAACTATATTTAAATGTGAAAGCTTATTCCGCTACTGGCTGAAGTGAGAAGCAGACATACAGAAAAAGTGAGATTTTTTTTTGAAACTTATATTTGCAAAATACACTATAGCTGAACCTAAGCCATAAGACTCTTGAAGCTTTACAAAGTAGTCAACCTCCAATATCCAATTTGGTATCAGTTTTCTCAACTGCTATAATTTTCTCTGCAGTTAGTTTATAATTGATTCCTTCAGATTTGAGTCTTTATTTGCCAATATATAAAGCATGATATCTAGTCTTCTAAAAAAAATTAGAATTTGGATTTGGTAAATTTGCAGGCCAGTTTTTAGTTGAATCCGGAAATAAATGTTTCACTGGAAAGAAATTCTACAGAAATTCATCTCTGTAAACAAAATTTTGTGCATGAAGGGCTCACAGAACTCATACTTAGTTCAGGATACAACTGGTGAATTGAACTATGTATTTGGACAATAAAAAAAAAATTCCACATGGAAATGGATTTCAAAAAAAGTGTGGTCAGTCTTGAGATAAGAACATACCATTTTTATTGGCCTTCTCTGATGGAATTCACCATAAATAATTGATTCAGAAATAATTTAAAGGCTGTTCTGCTTTATTGGTTCATAATGGTGCTGGTGATCTTTATGCTTCATAAAATGTTTACTTTATTTCTAAAGTGGGATTTACATGCAATTTGATATTTTTGTTCCAGTTACTAATCCAGACTTCTTAAACTATCCTTTCCACAAAAAGGAAAGTACTCCCCTGTTGCTGACGTAGTTTATCTCATCCTGCAAATTCTTAATAAAGAGTAGAAGCAAAGCATCTTTGGGTGAAATATAATGTCATATAAACTGCTAAATTAGGGTATAAATGTCTGTAGAGCAATAATTCATGTGACCAAGAAGTATTCCCAAGAGAATACATCATGGTGAAACAAAGTTAACAGAGCTGGGAAGGAATTTGTGACCAGGTTTATGGGCAAAGGGTGGAGGCAGGAAAAAAAAAAAAAGAAAGAAGAAAAAAAAAAGGCAAAGCACAATGAAAGTGATAGAGACAACTATAAGTTAAAGTTAAACATGAGAGAGCATTCTAATTATTCTTCCTTTTCCTTCATTGTGAATTAGATTAGGGTAAGAATAATATTAAATTCTATTGGGAAATAAATCACTTTACTGTAAGACCCTGTACCCAGTATAACATGATAAAATGCTCTTAAACTGGGGAATTACAGGAAAGATATTTCTGAGTGTCCAAAATAGTACTGATTTCAGAGTTTGGTAGACTTTGAAAGAACCAAGATATCATCCAGTCTTAACCTGTGTGTCACAAACTTTCAGGTGTTACCTTCTTACTATTAAGTTGATGCTACAGTTGGGTTTTCAATTACAGTCCTTCAGAGACCAAAGAAACTTAAGTGCCAGCAACACAAGGACGGAAAAATAGAAAAAAAATATATAAATAATCTAAAAGAACATCAAAGTGGGGTTTTAATCTGTTTTAGTAATGCATGAGACCTTTTCTTTTCTTTCTTTTTTTTTTTTTTTTTTTTTTTTTTTAAGTACATCT